>JAQPZY010000595.1:82500-256860 GCA_029931535.1 Margaritifera margaritifera | reverse complement strand
CTGAATCATTGACATTCACTCTTGTTATAGCTCCATAATCTGTAATTGGGTTAGGTATCTTTTAATTTATGAAATCTACTCCCTTGTCTTAATAGCATTCAAGTGCTTATCACTTGTGATCGCAACTTGGGTGTTGACACACTTTTGTTGACTTAACTCTCTTGAGAAAAATTCAATCTAGAAGCTATAGACTATTCAGGGTGTCAGTAAACATATCTATCCAATGTCAGAGCATCTGATGGCGTCATCAAAAGATCTTTCAGTTCTTCAAGGAATATTTGTGCATTGAATCTTGTCTTGTCATTATTTGATACTTGATATATCTGTGATGATAGTGTTACAGAATTATGTATCATCTTTCAAATTATAATATAGTTTCTTTTGCGTCTATGACTGTACTTTAAAATGTATCAAATAGTAAGTCGCACTTTAAGTTTGAAAAAAGATGTCAACAAGGTATTTACTGACCTTTTGTTCAAGGTGAGAGTTGTTTATCATTCCTTGACGAATATTTCCACTAAACTAGACGCATTTAGTATTGCATTCTGGGTCGTCTAAATTGACACACATTTCCTGTTGTTAAATAGGTCATTTGCTTTAGAGGTATATAAGACCTTGATATACGCATTATATTCATTCCAATTTTTAAATCCTGTTTAAAAACATGTTTTTTATGATCAGCCTTTGGGAATCATCAGATATTTGGAATCATAGTTGTGCCTGTTAATCTTGTAGTTCTGTAATGCCGTAAGTAATGCTGTATACATAATTCAAAAGGAACTTATTTATTGGAACATTCGTCGGAGTTACCCGAAGTTCTCATTAACGTTAGGATGTATATTTAGGACTTTTGCGATGCCTGTGAACATTTTCAAAGATGATCTGGATTACAATATCGTTGGTACATCAGGACATTCCAGACCCATTCATTCAGAACAATCTTTCATTCGAACCTTCGTTACTTACAAGATTCATTCGTTCGGAAGAGCATTCATTCACTCAGACATTCATTCATTAGAACATTTTATAATTTCCTATATTTAGGACTTGTGATTAGGACACTAATTATTTTTGGATTCATTTGGATTTTAAATACCACATTCCTGTAAGTGTCTTTGATTTTCACAATAATTATTTAGAAATAAATTGTTTGTTGATCTTTACAAACATTGTTGGTTTCACTTTCTTTTTTGTTATGTTTTTCCTTACTTACCATGGAGTCGTAACAATAGGATTTACTTTTTTTGACTTAACTTTTCCATGCACAGCATATTGGATAATGACTCACTTATGGCATATTGGGGAACTGCAACTTCTATCATGTTGTCAGCATTGTTAGTATAGATGTGATTAGTTAGTGTTTCAGATACCTCTGTTACTCTAGTGGGTACATGAACTAGTTGTTGATAATTCAGGGAATTCATAGTTTTAATCCAGCTTTGATTGTTGTCATACAGAAAATTGTAATTGAAGTCACCTACTAAACAGACTTCTTTGTTTTCTATATACAAAGTTTCAAGCTTACGTTGAAATATGGTATACCAAGCATTGTCAGCTTTCAGTGGTCTATATACACAACCTAATACAAATGGTTTTTGGACATTATGTCTGATTTCTAGCCAAATTATTTCCATACCATTTTCCTTAAGATCATATCATCTTCTGAAAAGAATGCTGTCCCTAATGTAGATGAGAAGTCCACCACCCTTTTGGAAAACTCTGTCTTTTCTTTATAAACTGTAGTTAGGAATCTGAAGTTCATCATCATGAAAAAGTTCATGTAGGAAGGTTTCGCTGAATGCAAAAATATCAATTACTGAATTATTTCCTGAAGAAGTAATTTGATTTCATCTAGTTTTGGAAAAAGATAATGGATATCTAAATGGCAGATTTTGAGACCTTTTTGCTTGAGCCACTGATTTTGAGACAATTCTAAGTTTTGATGGTCTTGAGATGAATGGTATGGAATATCTGAGTTAATATTTTCACCATCAATATATGAACCATGATATCCCTCTAAATTATCTTTATTACAGTTTCCTAAATCATGACTATCAACTGTTTTTTCAGAAGATTTTGTAATGAGTCTTGAAACATTAGCACTTTCAGCAGTTATCTCAGTAACAGTTAACGCATTATGATCACTCTGATTGATGGATTCAATTAATGGGATTGCACCAGAGGTAATTCCATGGGCATCATCACCTACTGGGGTATCTTATAGCTTGTGTTACGACTCTAGGGGTAATGTAACAAGATAAAAGACACAAACAAGCTTTCAAGACTAAAATGCAAATCTTTAATTTCCTTAAGTATTAAAAGAATTAAAATAGTTCAACAAACAATCAAAGTGAAAGAATTAAAAAATAACTTACAGTATAGAATATCCTAAAAAGTCCTAAAATGTTTTAAAGTTCACTTCCTGAAGTTAATCCAAATAATCCAGATGTAGTGTTCCGAATGAAAAGTCTGCACTGTGCTGATATAGATAAGTTCTAAATAAATCCAAATAATCCTTGTAAGTCTGGAATCTCACAAGTATTAAAAATGTTCCCGATAATTCCACGGAACTGTATATTAATTCAGATGAAGAACAATACTGACTTCTAAATGTATTGTATTAATAATGAATCTTCAAAGTAATTCCCACACTGACAATAAATCTCAATTATGACCTCTCTCTTATTAGTAGCTGTAAAGAATTATAATTATAGGATTATTTCCTATTTATACTTCACTAAGTGCGCAGAATCAAATAAACCCACTATGTAGTTCCTGTCAGCATTCGAAGCCTTTGGAAGCCAATAGAAGGTATTTACTTCCAGTACACACAATTTCTTTCTCAAGAATGCTATTTTAGACTAGAATTAACAGTCAACATGATGTTGTTTTCAATGAAGTAAAAGTACAGATAAACTAGGTTATGAGCGCGAGATGATCACATGACACTACCAGCGTGTGACCAAAAGCTACAATTTATTGATCGAGTTACCGTATGTATACTCATATGATATCCGCGGTTTAGACTAAGAACAGAGATCATAAACTAATAAATTCAATCATTATAAAAGGGAAAAAGAGGTATGATTCCATAACACTTGTCTCCTATCATGACTGGTAGAATCACACATAGTACATCTTATAGCTTGTTTCAGTGTTTCTGGAAAATTGTTTTTGGTTTTTAAACTTATGGCCCCGACTTTATTCCCAATCACAGAAGGTTCTCCACATGGCATCATAGACCTTGGCTGTTGAAGCTCTCCTGGCCTGAATGATGCAACCAACAGCCCAGCCTGAAAACTTGTTCTGGTGGATAGATCACCTGAGATGAGCCAAGAATGAAGTGGAGAATGTGTGGGTTGTTGTGAAGGAGGAAGCCCGTGTTGTGACAGAAGATCCCTCCTGTGAGGTAGAGACCTAGGTTGATCTATCAACAGGTCTAGAAGATCATTGAACCATGATCATTGGGGCCATAATGGGTCTATGAGAATGATACAAGCAGTGGAGGTTCTGACCTTTTGCAAAACTTGAGGTAGCAGTCAGAACCGGTGGGAAGGCATACGCAAACAGACAATCCCACAGGAAGCTGAATGCATCCACTGCCCAAACTCTCTGGTCCAGGACTGAAAAGACGTAAAAGGGAAGTCTGCTGTTGAGCCTGGTCCACTAGAGGCTTTCCCCATAGTGAGAAAAGGGATTCTGCTACAGAACAGTGAAGAGTTCATTCCATGAGGACTTTTTTGCCTGACCTGGACAGACTGTCCGCTAAAACGTTTTCTTCCCTGGAATGTGGTGAACTCAGAGGGTAATGTTCTCCAAGATGGCCCAGACCTCCATGCAGAGAGAAGGGGCATGTGTGCCTCCTCGATGTCGGAGATATGCTACAACGGACATGTTGTCGTCAGAGATCATGACACATCGACGCCTTGCTCTCTTGATGCACCTTGCAACACTAGAAATACGGCTTTTATTTCTAGGTTGTTTATGTGGAAGGACAACTTGTCCCTGAAAAATTATGCCCTCTGGCTCTAGGTGAGCACCCCAACCGGAAGCTGACGTGTCAGCTAATAGATAGGAGTGGGTATCGAATGCATGTATGGGGACCCCAGTCCGCAATCTGTCCCAATTCATTCACCAGTGCAAATGGTGATGAAAGTCTGGTCCTAGAGGAATCAGAGCTGATAGAGAATCCATGTGTGGTTTCCACCTTGCAAGAAGGAGAAAACATAGAGAGCACATATGGGGAACCAGATCGGTAGTGGCATTCATGGCTCCCAACAGGGATAGGTAAAGGCAAGCAGACAACAATGTTTTTGTTCACAGTGACTCTAAAAGTGCCAGGATTCAATCTATGCGATCCAGTGGAACCCAGACTAAGTTCTGGTTCATGAGGAAGTTCATCCCAACATAAACGAAGTCCTGAGATGGAATGAGTTCTGACTTCTTGAGGTTGGTAAAAGATCCAACCAAGTTACTGTGGACCAACAACGGAACAGATCCTGATGTAGGGACTGAATGTTGTGGATCAGCCAGTCATCGAAATACTGGAGAACCAGGGTTCCCAGTAATTGGAGATAGGACGCTACTACTTCCATAACTCAGGTGAAGACTCTGGATGTGCAAGCGATTCCAAAAGTCAGAACCCGGACTTGAAAAACTTCCTGGTCCAAGCAAAATCAGAGGTATTTCCAATGTGGAGGAAAATTCAAGATGTGCAAATAGGCATCCTGAAGGTCAATGGAGACCACCCAATTTGATGGATGCATTGCATTCTGGATTGAGGAGGTGGTCTCCATCTTGAAATGTTCCACCAAAAGAAACCGGTTACAAAATTTTCTTGGTGACCAGGAAGATTCGGGAGTAGAATGCAGGAGACTGATCATTCAGGACCCTCTCTACTGCCCCTTTCTGTAAAAGGGTGTGCACCTCTTCCCTTAATTTCACCAGATTGGACTGGTGAAAGAACATGGCGGTCCTTGATAGAGGAGGTTGTTCTAGAAAATGAAGTTGGCAACCCTTGCTCACAATAGAAAGGACCCACCAATTGTTCATGAAGCTTGACCAAGCCTCTGAAAAGAGGCATAGATGAGCATCTATGGTGACATTTGGGAGAGGAATGCACGGCATGATAGGGAACGAGTCACTAGGGCCATCCCCCCCCCCCCCTTCCTTTAGAAAGGAAGGTGGGTTGGAGAACTTCCTCCTAGAGGCTCTTTGGCAACTTCCATGCTGAGGACCTGACTGAGGAGGTCTCATTTGAGGTTGTGCATTGGACTGGGGCTGCATCTGTTTGAAGAATTTAGCGGGTGGCCCCTGGGGGCAATTCACATTAATACATTTTCTGCCGATTGTGATGTGCCAGGAGCAGTTGTGAAGAATCTATGTTGATGATCCTTCACATCTTGTGATGCCACAATGGGGATGAGTCCTCTGAAGAGGCTCTCGGCTTCCAACGGAGCAGCCCTTAGAAGGTCTTTACAATGGTTAAGTAAGACCTTCAAGGAGTCCAGCACAACGTCATGGCAGATGTGTAGAAGTTTCGCTGATAAAGCCATTGCAACAGAAAGTGAATGCTGGCCACAGCTTCCAGCACACATTGTAATGTGGCTAGATTCAGAGCGACCTCCTTCAGCATACTAAACAAAGAAACCGAGAAGAAGTCAGCATAGCAAACTATGGTGACCAGAAGCCAGACTTTTTGCGCAATGACTTCAATTATTTTAATTGGAAGGCGTGCCCAGGCTCCAGTTGTAATACCCACTTGAGACACATCTGCATCCAACTGGGGAGGCTTTAAATGGGCCACTTCGGAGATTGTACCCAGTAACTAGAGGCAGAGACCATAAGTCTCAAAGTAGAGGGAGGGACAGACTACCCTCTACGCTGTCTAGCACAGTCTTGGCCTGTGGAGAACCCGTGATATTTCCTCGAACGCTGAGGAATGTGGAAGGAGCAGGAGATCTGGTTGTGGTCCCTGAGATCTTTTTAAAAATGGATAGGATCTTCTTGTGTTGTGCGCCAGATGGTTTGAGGCAAAAGTCCACGAGGAGCAGGTGGTAATTACCACCTTATCAAAAGACCAGATCTCGTCCTCTTCATCCAACTGAGAGGAGCTGGTGGGCCTGATAGGAGATGTCAAATGAGCTGTTTCTACCTTGAACTCATTGGAGTCGATGAGGATAGATAAAGCATCATCATCTGGAACACTCTGAGCAGGAGAGTGGCTGGGCATCACTATGTCCTTAAGAGGAAGTGACATAGGTGTCATTTCCCATACTTGTTCGTCATAGTCAGTAGGGGCTCTATGTGTTCTGGAAGTTCCAGGATGAAGAGGAGACCACTTGTCTTTGGCGGATGATGCTATGACTCAGCCTTCCTGGTAGATGCCTCCTGACGAAGAGGTGATGGCGGGACGTGAGCCACAGCATCACTTCTTCTCTGGGTCCAGTCCAGTAGCCCAAGGAGGCATAAGGGACCAATTACCCTGAAGTAGAGGGCCCCACATCCCATACAGATTCCCTGGAATAATAGGAAAGGGGGGGAAACCGATCCGACCCCCTTCCCTACTCTGGACCCGCTGGGCAGACTCCCAATCCTGTACTGGGTATGATGGTAGACTGGAGAGAGGGAGGCTCTCGGTTCGATCCCTAACCCTGTACCATGAGGCCTCTGAGTGATAATTGGTGTAAGTTCGGCAACCGGTACAAGTGACTGGTGACCAGTGACTGGTACAATCTGAGTGGTCACCTGGACAAAGTGACCGGTGACCAGTCATCATGCACTGACCTGTCACTTTGATGAACTGACTGGTGCCCGGGGCTTGGTGACCAGTCACCCAACACTGACCAGTAACCCGGCCAGCCACTGGTCAGGCGACAAAGATATGTCAGAGCCTAGTTCATCATCACTCATCAAAGTACGGTGCTGCTCCTCCGATTTGGGAGAGCGCGACACACTACCCCAGAAGTGTTGAGTGCAGTGCCGAGATGAGTGGTCCACTTCCTTTCTCACAGAAGGCAGCAACATGCTAGCCTGAGATAGCAGTGCAATTCCTTCCTCGCGGAAGGCAGCATCACGCTACTGTGAATGTGAGGGGCGATCTACTCCTCGAATGTTCACTCCCTCATACATGAGGGGCCTTACCTGTTTCCAGAGAGGCTGGTCCCATAGGCTCCAGGACCCCAGAGTGTTCTTCCAAGCTGAAGAACTAGTTTTCTTACAGTGTGTTCCTTCCTTCGGCTCTGTAAGAGAAAAACCTGAAAATTCAGGCAATGAAGGTGATTGATGTTTCTTCTACCCTCTATACGTATGTCTAGAATCAGCTAGATTCCAAATTTCATTGATCCATTTTGTGCAAAAGGTACGATTCTTACATGTACACTTTGAACATGTGAGGCAGTCTGGGTGAGTGTCCCAAGGACCCTTCTTGTGGCCACACTTTCCTACAGACTGTCCCTATATTTTTCTCTGAAATAAATGTTATCTGAAAGAGAACAATAATAATAACAATACTGTATTGTTTTCACGCGTGAAACTCACCTTTTTGCATGTACTGCATGCTATATACACCCGAGTGTATTTGCACATGGTAACCAATTGTTCCCTGAATTAAGAAGTTATATGAAGGCGAACAATAATAATAACAATATTGTATTATTTCCACACGTGAAACTCACCCGTTTGTATATACCTCTGCTATATACACACCAGTTCACCTCACTTGTTTGTATACACTGCATGCTATATGCATCCCAGTGTATGCACAAAGGTAAACAATGTTATATACATTTTTAAATAGGATTAGACATTCAGTTGTTTAAACTTTATTGTTCTCTAGGAGCAATTTAGATGCACACAATAACAATGTGACGTGTCACACATGGTATTAAAAAACAATGGTGAATTAGAAAAAACACTGAATTGATGTTTGATCAATTATTTAATTAAGGGAATTACAAATTCCTATTAATTGTGGTCAGTCATATGTTGTAATATGGTGTAAACTAACCCCTATAGGTGGGATACAATGTGGTAACCCAAGAAGACCTTTCCAGAACTAATTACTGAAAGAGGGCAGGGGATACCAGCATAAAAGCAGAAGACGAGATGGATGAATGTAACACTAGATAAAATAAAGCTGAAAGGAGGACCAAATGTGGTTTGAACTTGCAACAAGCAATTTTTCTCTGGTCACGTTCTGAAAGACACAACCATTAACATGGCATCCTTGAAAAAGATGACCATTTATGCACAGGCGCTGAGAGGTGCACAAGTGCACTGTGCCTCATTGACAATTCTCCGCTCTGTGGGAGGATGTATTCCCATCGAACGGACAAGATTTTTCAACATGAAAAAGTAATAAGCTGCGTAACAGTGAAGGGTAACATCTTGCTGCTACTAAATATTGTGTTCATCATTTATTTGTTGGCAGAATAAAAGTATATGCTTGACCCTGTCCGCAATTAATCTTTTACAAAGTTTACAATTATGCTCATCCTCAGAGGAAATTGAACACATTGTTATATATGCAATGTCTGCAAAAGACCGAGTCTTATCAGGTAAACATTTTCCAAGCTTCCAGACAGCGAGTGGTTGAAGATCAATTTGTATGCTTGCATAATGTAGAAGTTCAGATCTCGATTCCAGGTTTGATCTCCACAATCTCTCTTCGAAATGGTGAACTGTTGTCTCAATATTCCTCTTCCAAATAGGTTTCAACACAGAATATAGGATATTCATGTATAAGTGGAAAAAGTCTCCAAGTTGGTAATTCACAAGAACACAGTATATATCTTTAAAAAAACTACGGAAATGCTCTCACACCCATGTATGAGGAAATCAAGAATTCTTTTCTTGAACACAATTTTCCATGCTAATGAGCCTTTTTCTCTGCAGATTTTATTGTAAAAACCTACAATGATTTTATCATAGCATATACACATGTGGAAATTTACATACTGTTCTGCATCAAGTGGTTAACTTCAATGTTCTTTCTCAATATTTGATATTTCATAAAAGTACTTGATGTACTGGTTATTAATTAGTCATATTTTCCCTTTTATTTCCATACTATTTCCAAGGACACCTTTGAACAAACTGTTGAAAAGAAGATGTTCATTTAAGTTAGTTGTCATTATTGTATTTTGAAACAAGTTTATATCAAGTAAACAGCTTAATTAAATTTATCAAAATGAATAAATGTTAGTAATACATGTGGCAATAATAATTCTTGAAAATTAAGATAAATTTAAACTAATAATTATGACCATTAGTGATTACAAATTCGAATACCATACTATTTTATGCGTACATGCACAATGAAGTACAAGTGATATCTTTGTTATAATTCTTTCTCAAGTTTATTCAGTAAGAATAACGTGGCATCGTAACTTGACATAATCCAAAAAACGATATGCGAGCTAAGCTAGAAAATGTTCTTCCGTAACTTTATCTGCAGAGTTAGAAATTACATTTATTATTTGAGAATAAGACAATTTTTAAATGTGCAGACTTCGTCTAAACTATATTCAAGGCTACAATTAAAATATAATGCCTGGACTTCCATTTAAAGATTGATGTCGGTCCCTATCTAAATTGCAGAGTGTGTTATTGGTGTATCCAAAAATATCCTCTATTCATAAGCTTGATGTTACTACTAAAAAATCTTAGCCCGAGAAAATAATTTATATTATCTGATATTAAACACCATTTGTTTTGAAACTGGGTATCCTTCTTTTTGCGATTATCCCTGAGGAGTCTCTTTATTTTCACTTGAAATTCCCTTTTGCTCTCATCCACATATTTTATTTGCCACATGTGTAGCTGGTGAGTAAATAGTAAAAAGGCCATTTCATATTCATCTGCTCTGTTCTGTGTGTGGGTAAAGGTCAGGCTTGTTAGTTATTTCGAGGTTATACATAAGATCTTGTTCCAGGAGGGCTAAAAATCTGGGCAATTTGTAAACCTTGGGTGCAAATTGATCTCATGATCGATTCTCTCACTATTTTTGCCTTTAGGGCTGCACTGATGGAGGTATTCAGTTATCTTTTGTAACTTGACACACTTGGATAAGATTTTCCTGGTGTCTTTGTAACAAGAGGAGTAAATGGTTAGGAAGTAGCACCGGTAGATGCTTTAGCCTCGGGGTTCACTAGCTGGGTCATCCAGTTGTTAGTGACATCTCTTCTAATGACTGTTTTTAGTAGAAAAGCTAGATAGAGGTGCTGATGCTCTTGGAATATTAGACTGATATCCCGTAGATGCTTGCCTTCACTTCTGATTAAGTTAAAGGCTGCACTCTATCAGTGGCTGTTCATGTCATCAATAAAGTGATTTTCATTAAATAGGTTAGTTTGTTCATCACTTTTTTGTGAATCCATCATCTGAAGCACCAGCTGAGGAGTGATATTCTCACTCTGAAGTCAGTGTTATGCTTGTTAACAATGGTCAGTCAGGAAGGTGTCGTGCTTTGACATTAATTTTAGCACTGATGTTTCAAAAGAAACATTAACTTCTGAATAAAAATGTTTCTTGTTGTCAAAAAACCAAACATTATAATTCCAATAAGATATTAGTTTGTGAAAAACAAATTTTGTAATAATATATGGACTGAGAAACACGATAAGGTTAAGTTGTGACACTGTTACATAAAATTGGTAATCTTTCAATCCTGAACATAGAGTAGAAGTTGATTGCAGCAGCATGTTTAATGAAAGCTCTACTACACACTACAGGCTTTCTTTAATTAAAAATGCTTCTCTCTTTGTAATAAAACGAGTTTCTTATATGCAAAACCAAGAGAGAGAGAGAGAGAGAGAGATTATGCACCATAACTCTCAATCTATGTAACCCATAAGCTTTTTTTGCTAACTCAGAAAATGACATCAATCATTAGAAAGTATACATTTCTTAAATGTGCTGCAATTATCTTCATTTCAGAATTCATCTACTGACAAATTTAGAAATAAAATTTTGATACCATTCTTAAGTAAATATGTAGTTTTGGGGTGGAGTAAAACTAATTTTAATTATGTAATACTTACCTGTCACTATTATTAAGCTTTACCTTTATGCAAGGGAAATACCTTGTCCATGCTAGATACACCAGCTCAGTTTTCTAGAGATTTCTTAGAGCATGTGCTTCGACCCAGTCTAACCTATGTCATCGGCCCTTGCACTACAGTATGTCCTCATTCTCTTTCCGGACATATGGCTAATGAAGGACATCAAAACATGGTGGGAGGATGGTATCCAATAGTGACAAGTAAGTATTACATAATTAAAATTAGTTTTACTCCCCTAAACAAGAGTCCCTCGAAGGGACTGATGCAAAACTGGGTGAAAAGAATTTCCAGGAAAAATTCAAGATAAGACTATTTCTTCCTTTTAGCTGTCGAGTATTGAAACCATCTCTAATATTCTTCAGTGATAAACAATTTGTCAAATTAGCTGCTGTGGTGCACATATTGGATGTCCGCTTGGCACCCTTTTCATTTAGGACAAAGTAGACATTATTTGAAGTGTTTTGGTGAAAACCCAACGTCATAATGATTATCCATTCAGGGGAGTAGTGACAACAAGATTTGTAAGACAGTTGTTGTGGAAGCAATATTGGATGTACGACTGGCACCATTTTCATTTGGAACCAACTATTGGTGAAAACCCCATCTTGATATAGCCATCCATTTGGGAGGCATAGAGATAACATTTTTAAGATATAACATTCCATTCAGGAGTAGAAATAATAAGATTTTCAAGATGGCTGCTGTGGTGGCCATATTGGACATCAGATCGGCACCATTTTCATTTAAGACCAGCTAGACATCATAAGAATTCTTTTAGTGAAAACCTCATGTTGATACAGTGGGACCCCGCTATAACCCGCCCCGCTATAACCCGAATTCGGATATAACCCGGTCGTGGCATGGCTCCCGAAATTTCGGGTAATTTATTACAGTTATTTTTCTCAAAGACAAAAAAAAAAAAAAAAAAAAAAAAATTTTAAGTATGAAAAAAACTAAATACGTCAAGAGTTTAATTATCATTCTCATATTCGTCTAAACTGTGCGAAAAAGAACGTGTAGAAAATGTATTATCAAATTTCTTCTATTTTTGTGCCAAAATAAACGTCGGAAATACGAACCAATTGCTGGGCCTACTGAGAACTTTGATCTTTGTTTATTGTTGAAAAATTACAGCTCATAAGTGTCAATATTATAATTACTGATTCCTGAGTAATGAAGCCATCGTTTCTACTTTGTTTGTCTTGAATGCATTCCGAATACAGTCGTTGCTCAAATAATCTCCGATATATGTTCTCTTAATTTCATACACAACTAAGCAGCAGCCAATGTGGCGGTTGATAAAAGATTCTCACCAGAATGTATAAATCAATTAATTTAAGTACATTGTTTATCATCAAAGTGAACTACCGAGCTATACTTGTTCAAATCATAGGGCAACGATTTATACAGCATCAAAGAAACAAAGCCGCCAGCATGTGCGTAAGGCTTGGCGGTGTTGTTTTATGCAATCTGTTGGCCAGTAAATAATGTCGTAAATTTACTACAAATATACCCCCATTGTTTAATGACTATTATTCTTGCTGTAGATTTTCAAACCAATAGGATTAAAAGTGTTAATTTGTATACATTTAGAATGGAAAATGGGAAACGCAAACGTAATGCTTTTACTGTTAAAGAAAAGATTGAAGCATTGGACAGGATTAAGTCCGGTGTTAAACAATCGCATGTAGCTAAAGATTTAGGTCTCGATGAATCGACAGTTCGAGGATGGAAGAAAGATGAAGCAAAATTAAGAGAGAGGGTTCTGGATTTGTACGAAAGTGAGGGAATGATGAGGAAAAAAGCAAGACTAGCAGAGAACTTGTTAAAAAGATTGTTTGCGATGAAACCTCAGTCCAGGCGACACTAAAAAGTTTAAATTTGAAAGAAGCAATGTACCTCGGCGGCAAATCTTGGGATGCCATTACGCCACGCTGCATTGAGAACTGCTGGAGAAAGGACTTGGGGCAGCATTTACTAGTACACAGGAAGACAGAGGCAACATCACCGATGAAGACAATAGGTTTATTCGATGGATTTTCGGAAAATGATGTGTGTTCCAGGCTGAGAGGGCATTTGGGGAGCTGATGCAGTCACGTGAACGCGTTGACGAATGGCTTAATTTTGACAATGAATGTCCAGTTGCAGACCACGTTTCGGATGCGGAAATTATTAAAAATATTAAGTCTCAAAACACTAGTGGATGATGGTGACGATGGTGATACTTCTGATGATGACAGCGAAGACACTTCACCTGAGGATAGCCCACCATTAGCTACAGAAGCTGTCAAAGGTTTAGAGTGTGCTTTGAGATGGATGGAGACGCAAGATATTGATTATCTTCGAATTCTGCAAACTGAGAACTATTCTTGACTTTGCCAAGAGCAGACGTGATATTAGCAGAAAGCAGCTAAAAATCACAGAGTTTTTAAAAAAATAATAACTACTAACAGATGAGAAATGTAGTGGTGTAAAATGTATGCGACACCGTTTATTAATCGTCGGACATACATGTACTTTTTCATCATTCATTACATACACCCGTTACGTAATTTTTGTTACTTTCTCTTCATTGTATTAGTCACATAATGATCTGTGACAAAATTATTGAATATTCTACATCCGTGTGTGGATATTTTCGATGGAAATATTTGTATTATGGATTCAATGTATGTTACAAGATTCGCTGGTGAGTACACGGTGTTGATATTCTTTTCATGCAATAGATTATACATGTATATATATAAATTAGACACGTGTATGTACCAATGCATGGTTTTCTGAATAAAGTAATATATTATATCAGCAAATGGTTTTCTCATTTAATATATATTGATCAAAAATGGTAATTGTGCCATGCATTTTCGCACCCGTCTTTATGTAACCCCCCCCCCCCCCCAATTAAATCCAAAAATGTGTTGGTATTGTACATGGTTGCTTATAACACGGTTCGGCTCATAGCCCGGTCGGATTCTATGGCTCCCAACTACCGGGTTATAGCGGGGTCCCACTGTATAACAAGCCATTCAGGAGGAGTAGCGATAACAAAATGTTAAAGAAGGTCACTGTGTACTGGCCATACTGTACGTCAGATTAATACCATTTTCATTGAAGACCAACTTGACATCATAAAAAGTCTTCTGGTGAAAACCCCACATTAATACGACTTTCTGTTCAGGTAGAGTTGTCATAATATTTTTAATATGACTGCCATGGTGGCCATATTAGACATCAGATTGGCATGATTTTCATTTAGGACCAACTAGACATAATTAGAAGTCTTTTAGTGAAAACCCCATTTTGATTTGACCATCAATGTAGGAAAAGTGATAACAAGATTTTCAAGATGGTTGCCATGGTGGTCATATTGGATGTCCGAGCAACATCATCTCATTTAGGACCAACTAGACCATGGGATGAATGTGTGTGTAAAAGTTAATGGCAATCCTCCATGTAGTTTAGGAGTAGTAGTGATGACAAACTTGTGCTAACGGATGATGAACAACAGACAAAGGACAAAGGATGATGGACAACAAGCCATCCCATAAACTCTTCTGGTCAATGACCAGTAGAGTTAAAAACTACCTTTTATTGTCATTAATAACTTACCTGTCACTATTATCAAGCTGAATTTGTTAGTAAGGCGGGTGGCTGATGGACTGGAAAGGAGTAAAATGTGGAAAAATTACTCACCTTGTAGACCAGCCACACAACTGCTGTTATGCAACAGTAGTCTGGGTTGCTGATTGTGCAGCAATTATCGGACCCAGAGCAAATATACCTTGGCTCTGGTTTGCTAATGACCGAAGGTAAAAAGATGAGAACGTTTTGTGCAATAGCCAAAATGCAGCCTTCATAATACTGTCGAAAGATAAGTGATTGAAATATGCCCAGGAAGTAGCAATAACCCTGATTTCATGGGCTTTTATCCTCATGAATGATAAGTCTCTTTCTGTGAGAAACACATATGAGCTCTCTTGATGGTGAGCAAAATCCACTGATTGTAGATGCTGAAATATGAGCTGAACCCCTTAAGAGTAGAAAAAACCTTTTCCTACCATTTCCTGGCTGACATAACTAGGAAACCAAATCGTAATTCAAACTGAAGTGTAAACATCCCTCCTCAGTTGATAAATTATGTAGTTTGCTTCTTCTCCAAGCAGCTCTATAACCTTTGATTGTACAGGTCGAACAAGATCTCTCCTCAAAGAAAATCTGCTACTGCAGCAAGAGAGGGTTGGCTATGATTAACGTGTTTCCTAGTGCACCAATCACAAAAGATTCTCCACTCTGCATTGTAGACTTTAGATGTAGAATGTTGCTGGACCTGGGTAAGACGGTCGGTAACTTTCCTCAAAAATGTTGCCTGCCAATTAGATCGCTTGATATGAGCCAAGCATGAAGGTAGAGGATTGGTGTGAAGTAGAGTGCCTCTGTGTTGTGACAAAATTGTCCCACTGAGGTACTACCCTTGGCTTGTCTATCAATAGGTCAAGGTCACTGAACCATGACCTTTGAGGCCACAGAGGTGTGATCAGGATGATCCATGCTGTGGATGTCCTGATCTTATGCATTACTTGTGGAATCAACTTGAAGGGTGGAAATGCATAAGCGAACAATCGATCCCAGTTCAGGCTGAAGGCATCCACTGCCCAGGCTGCTTGGTCTGGGACTGGGCAGACAGAAGATGGGAGTTTATGGTTTAGTTTTGTTGCAAACAAGTCCACTAGAAGTTTTTCCCATAGAATGAACAGAGACTCTGCAACTGCTTGATGTAGAGATCATTCTGTTAGGACTACCTTGCCTGTTCTGGACAGACTGTCCACAAGAATGTTTTTCTTCCCTGAAATATGACGAACTCAGAGTGTAATCTCTTCTGACTCTGCCCAGTGTAGAAGGTTCCAGAGTTCCACACAGAGAGAAGGAACATGAGTACCTCCTTGTCATCTGAGGTATGCAACCACTGATGTGTTGACTGAGGAGACCATAATGCAATGCCTCTTGACATGCTCCATTCACCCTTTTAGGACAAAGAGCACAGCTTTAATTTTTAAATTGTTGATGTGGAGGACAGTCTTCCCATGACCAATGATGAGGAGAAGTACTCCTTCTGGCTCTAAATGAGGCCCCCAACCTGAATTTGATGCATTGGTATATTGATAGGAGTGGGATTCTGGGGCATGCAGTAAAACTCTCTCAGAAACTTGTCTTGATTGTACCACCACTTGAGGTGGTACTCAAAGGTTGACCCTAGAGAAATTTTATCTGACAGTGAATCCATGTGGAGTTTCCAAATCGCCAACAGGTGAAACTGAAGAGGACATAATTGAAGTCTCCATTGGAATACCAGGTCCACCGCAGAATTCATGGTTTCCAGAAGAGAGAGGTACAGATGAACTGACAACAAAGTCTTGGTCTGTAGCATCCTTAAAAGTTGCAGGATTCTGTGTATCCTCTCTGGAGTAACACAAACCTGGCCCAGAGAGGTCAGGCAATTCATTCCTATGTATATGAAATCCTGAGAGGGAATGAGATTGGATTTCTCTTGGTTTAGAATCAGTTCTAACTGAGTCAAAATGGACCAATAGCAGGTAATGTGACATAATAGGGACTGTTTGTTGTTGTTGTTGTGCAGCAGGCAGTCATCAAAATACTGGATCAGCAGAATCCCAAAGTACCTCAAGTGCAAAGCTTCAACTCCCATAATTCAGGTGATGACCCAATGCACAGAGGCTACAGCAATGACATTGCTCAGAATTGAAATACTTCCTGTCCGGACGAGAACCAGAAATATTTTTTAAGTGGAGGACAAATCAAGATGTGGAAGTATGCATCCTGAAGATACATGGAAACTGCCCAGTCAGCCAGTTTGATAGCGTTCAGAACTGAAGTTGCATTTTCCATCTTGAAAGTTTCCTCTAGTAGAAATTTGTTTAGGGGGGGAAAAATCTACAATAAACCTCAGTTTTCCACCCTTCTTGGGGACCAGAAATGTCCGGGAGTAGAAAGCTGGTGACTGGATGTTCTGAACCCTCTCTACTGCGCCCTTCTGAAGAATGGTGTGCACTTCTTCCATTAACTCCAATATGTTTGATTGATGGAAGAAGATGAGTGTCCCTGAGAGAGGAGGGAGTTCTGTAAAGTGAAGACATAAACCCTCATTCACTATAAAAAGGACACACCAATCCTCCATGATGTTTGACCAGGTCTCTGAAAAGAGAGCCAATCAAGCACCTACACGTATTAAAGGAAGAGGTACGCACAACGGCTGAGCAAAGGTCAAGAATGAGTCTGGGCATAGTCCCTGGCAGTTTTTCTAAGCAAGAAATAATCTTAGTGTCACTTGAACACTTGGGCATAGGGCACATGTCAGGGGGAAGACCCCCACCCCGCACCTGTTTGGGAAAGGGGCAGGGACTTGCGCATATGGCACATGTCAGGGGGAAGAACTACCCTTGCCTGTTTGGGAAAGGGTGAGGCAAAAGTAGATTTCTTCGCATTGCCCTTGCCTCTCCAATTTCTGTTTTGTTTGTGGAGTGGAGTTACGGGGGGTGGGGGTGGGGGCTGGCTATTTTGTTGTTGTGGTTGTGTACCCTTTCATTGGAATTGTGGCTGACCCATGGCTCAATCAGGTTGTGTGTGAGTACTGGCTGGTTTTGATGGGCCAGCAACTGACCTGTGCTGTAAGTCCATAAAATCCAGATTAGCAATGAGAATGAGACCGCCAAATATAACTTAGGTCTCAGAATCCAGGTGTGCAACCCTCATAAGATTTTTGCTATGTTCTAACAAAAACTTCGAAGAATCCAATGCTACATCTCAACAGAGGTGAAGAAGTTCCGCTGACAATGCGATCGCCATAGACAATGCGTGTCTCAAAGTCTTAGCCACAGCCTCTTATAGCTGTTCCAATTTCCTATCCCAGGAGCATGCATAGAGTAGGTCCATCCTGTGGTTGGATAAATAGGTAATGTAGTGGAAGGGGGGTATTCGAACCTATCCTTGGCGTTAAACCTAGATTTGGCATGTTGTGAAGACCGGTACCTGGTACCCAGTCTTGACTGGTGACCAGTGTCTAGTGCCTGGTCAGTGACCAGTGAATTGAACCTGGTGACCAGTGGTTGGTGACCGGTGATCTGTACCTGGTGATAAGTAACCAGTCAATGACTGGTAACTTACAGTCAATGGTGATCTAGATTTAAGGGAACTTCCCTCAGAACTAGAAGAGCTAGAGCAACATCTAATCCTCTTGGGGTTGCATAATCCACTCATTGCCTGACCTTGGGTACTATGGGAATCTTCCCCCTCCAATGAAGGGGAGGCACAAGTAGTCTCCATATTAGGGCTCTGTTCAACCCCCATAGGGAGTATTACTGTGCTTGATCTTGGAACAGTGCTCCCCCATCCTCCTATAGTTGTGGGGGAAATGCACTTGGACCTAACAAGATTATTGCCCTTTACGATAAAAGCTGCATTCATTTTAGAAGATGCACTATCTTGTCTAAGAGGCGTGATGCTCTTCCCTTTTTTATTTGGGGGAGCACACACAATCCTCTGAGAAATAACTTTTACTTCATCACAGGTAGTAACAGTATTTCTCTCCTGGAAGATGCTGTATCAACCTGTTTTATTAGATAAGATGCAGTCAATTCCAACTAAGTTTTGCACAATTTGAGATCAAACTGATCCAGAAGGAGAAGAAGAACATGCTTCCTTTATCTTCTTATATGTGTGCTGACTTTCAGCAAAGTCCCAAATGACATCTGACCAAAGACAACAAATAAGACATCCATCCACTTGTGTACATTTTGTGCACAATATTCAACATGAGTAAGTGTCACATGGGTCTTTCTTAAGCCCACACTTACCAACTATTTGAGGCATCTGTAAATAAAAGTTCTGAAAACAAGAAACTTTAGTATGATAAAAAATAACAGATGAAGTATAAAAACAACAAGCTTTGCATCAACTTCATTGTTACTCTTTACTATTGATTTGCATTGAAAAAAACAAGAATGTCTTAGTTTATTTATTTTATTCTGTTTACAAATTATAAACACAAGAACATCATTGTTTAAATTATAGTAATGTTATAAAACATTACTGAAACATTTGGGGTGCCTGGAATCTCTATAAAAAAACAATTATTAGGAGATTTCATCTTGCAACCATGCTGTTGCATTAATAGCAATAATCACAATAATATTGGGGCCACCCTCAAATTGTAAACACTGTTGAGTAAACTATGAATAGATGATTTTTGAGGACCTGTAATAATGATTACATATTCCTACCACAATGTCCCACACCCTTACGTAGGATGAGGGAGGGTATGTGGCTCGTCGTGTGACAATGCACGAATTAAAAATTATCAACATCATCTTATCAAACAATAATTGTTTTATAGATATGGACAGAGGATAATTTCGCTACAAATAACTATGAATCTCAAGCCCTAGTATTTAGCAAAACCATCACTTGTAGATATTTTATCCCTTCATAGTGTTTCTTCCACATGTTGACTCAATGGTCATCCAAAAACGAATGAGGACACACTATAGCACACGATCCAATGACATAGTTCGGAATGGGTCGATGCATGCATTCTAAGAAATCTCTAGAACAGGGAGTTGATGCATCTAACATGGATGAGGTATTTCCATTGTGGAAAGATGAATTTTAACAACAGTGGCATGTAAGTTATTACATACATTAAAAAGTAAACTGCTGCTAAGCAATTCCTTTTGTATTTAAGAAAGAATTTATGTAATTAATTGGATTATTAATCTGCTATTATTGTGCTTTTACTATTTTCTTATTATTTCTAGTTTGGTTCTAGAGTCCAACTTGGACATAATTAACATAAACAAACTAAAAGCTTCACAAATTTAACAGACTTAAAGTAAAAATGAGCTAACATTGGTGCAATAATCAAAATGAACACAATGACGATATTCATGATGACCCAACAATTAATACCAAAGGTTCACAATAAACAGGAGTAGACAAAGAAGTTCTACCAGGGTTACCTGCTTTTGCCATTAAAATTATGATGCTACATATTATTAGCAACCAATGCAATTAGAGATCAGTCTTATTACCTTGGCAAACACATAGCTTGGCGATTTCGGGTGATATACCAGGCATTATTGATATGATGTGCTCAGCTTAGGCCATAATACAGTACAAGTTAAACAAGAATAAAAAAAGAGCCCCTTGAAGGAACTGATGCTCTACTCTGCAAAAAGAATTTCCAGGAATTCAAGAGAAGACCATTTTTTCCTTTCAACTGTCGAGTGTTCAAACCATCTTTGATATTTTTCAGTGAAAACAAGATTTTCAAATTTGCTGCTGCGGCACACATACACGATGTCAGTTTGGTACCGTTTTCATTTAGGACAAAGTAGGCATTATTAGATTCTTTTGGTGAAAACCTCAATGTCATGATGATTATCCCCCACATTAATATGACTTTCTGTTCAGGTAGAGTTGTCATAAATTTTTTAATATGACTGCCATGGTGGCCATATTAGACATCAGATTGGCATGATTTTCATTAGGACCAACTAGACATCATAAGAAGTCTATTGGTGAAAACCCCATCTTCACACTGGCATTCATTTGGAAGGAGTAGAGATAGCAATATTTTCAAGATAGGACTTTCCATTCAGGAGTAGTAATAACAAGATTTTCACGATGGCTTCTGTGGTGGCCATATTGGATTTCAGATCAGCACCATTTTCATTTAAGACCAACAAGACATCATAAGAAGCCTTTTAGTGAAAACCTCATGCTGATACGACCATCCATTCATGAGGAGTAGCTATAACAAGATTTTCAAGATGGCCACTGTGTGGTGAACATACTGGAAATCAGGTCAGCACCATTTTCATTTAAGACCATCTGGACCTCATAAGAAGTCTTCTGCTGAAAACCCCATGTCAATATAACTTTCTATTTGGATAGAGTTGTAATGACAAGATTTTTAAGATGGCAGCCATATTGATGTCAGATCATCAGCATTTTTATTTAGGACCAGCTCGATACCAAGTCTCTTGGTGAAAACCCCATGTTGCTATGATCATCCATGCAGAAGGAGTAGAGATTTTCAAGATGGCCACTGTAGCAGCCATAATGGATGTCAGATTAGCAACATTTTCATTGAGGACCAACTAGAGTTGAGGAATAAATGTGTGTGTAAAGTTTCATGGCAATCCTCCAAGTAGTTTATGAGGAGTACCAATAACAAACTTGTGCTAAAAGATCAAATGATCAACAGACAACAGGTAACAGACAACAGAATATGCATAAGAAAAATTCCGCTCATATGCAGCTAAAACTAAACCAATGCAAAACAAGCCCCTAGAAGGGACTGATGCTCTGCTGGGTGAAAAGAATTTCCAGGAGATCAAGACAAGACCATTTCTTCCTTTTCACCATGTCTACCATTCTGAATGATGAAAACACATGGTTTTGCATCATTTCATTCATGCTGCAAGATGGTCGCCAGGTAAACAAGTACTTAAAAGTACTTTGTCAAAATCAGTGAATATCATATGATTATTCATTCATCTAGGTTTATTCATCATGGATATTGTTCATCTAAGTATTTAAATGCTTTTGGTAAATCCTCATTGTGACTGATGCTGTTAAAAATTGCATTATTTTAAAAAATACTTACCAGAGTTCTGCATACAAATAAAATGGTGGTAAATCTAACAATGTCAATACTGTAGAAAATTTTCAATGGATCCAGTCTATTTGAGTTCTCTGGATTCACCCATTAGGAAATTCTTGATGTGGAAGTAAATTCATACAGAAAGGTAGTCCCAGATTTTATCCACATCAAAGAAAATCAAGACAGTATCCCTATCCATGTCAGGAACAACTCATCACTGAAGCAGATGAATGTACCAAGGACTAATTTCCAACTCTACAAGTACTCATAGCAGCATGGGTATGTGCCCAAAATCACTACTTCACAAGAATATAATGTTAAATATATTGTATTCCCATCAACAAATACCATTTTATTTCAGGGCAGTGGATGCTTGGCTTGAACTTATAATGGATTTCTTGAACAGTGTTAAGACATAAACAACAGATCTAACACCATCACTGTGTCACCAGAGCCATACACAGCTTGGCTAATAACTTCCACTCCTATGACTGCCTGCCAAGCAAAGCCATAATTCATTATAAACTCACTTGCTCAAGTAAACACAAGCAACACAGGGCCTAATTACTTAACACCCTTCTCTCCCCTGGCCCTGGTAGACCCAGATAACTTCATCAAATTGTAGAAGACAATGCCACTAATCAAGATAATTAAAATCCAAGTACATGTATGTGTTCTTTAGCAACAAAAATATTTCATTTGTATTCATGGCAATTTCTTAAAAAGGATAACTGGGTCAAAATGTAACAAGTTAGTAACTAAACTTATAATTAAACTATTTGTTTAACATCTGGGAATAGTTTTGCAGTATTTGTTGTATGGACAAAGAATTTACTGTACCAAATGAAGCTGAATCTGAATCAACTGATACTAATACATACAAGTTATCTCCTACCAAAATTATTTACTTGACAATGTTTTTTCATCACTTTCACCTGTCCATTTGGTAATATTACAATTATCAGATGATCAAACCAGCAATCATAAGTACATGTATATTTGTTTGAGCTATTCGCAAAAGAATACAGCAGTGTGTGCTTAGTAGACTCTGCAGAAGTACTACACAGAGGCTGAACTAGAGGTTGTATTTTGTATAGCACAATGTATATTTCATTGACTGGGAACATGTTAAGCAAACAAATTAAAAGTGACTCAGTAAATGACAAAAAAAAATCTGCATTCTTTTTTTGAATAACTGAATAAATAGTCACTGAAATTGCAATAAACAAGCTTTTCAAAAAGTATGTTATAGTCAAAGTCAAATACCTGCTTTATGCTTTCGTTATATCTGTCTTCAAGCCGTTTATCTTTATCAGTGCAGCATGACATGAGTGGTTTGATCAAATGCCTGATTAGTGTTGATGTTGAAGGTCATTTGTTTCTATGAAAATACTGATTTGTTTTGCTACATGTTCTCAATAATTTTGGAAATAATGGGTCTATTATCTTCTGAAGATCTTTCACGTTGTCTTTATGCAAAGAGGCTATTCTTGCCTCTTTAAGGCATATTAAAGAAAATTTATTACATTTTAGGCTTAAGGCTTAAGTATGCTATCAACTTGTATATTACATTAGTACTTAGTTTTAACAATTTAGGGCCTTTTTGTGTATTAGGCTTTTTGGGATAGTGCCATACATCTTCAATGATTATTTCATTTATTTCTAGTTTATTTTCAAGGTTGTTCTGAAGTTTGGAGTCAACAAATTCTTCTAATTTTGTATAGTTTAGTGTTCGATCATTTATTTTAATATCATTTTCATAATTGCAGAAATGGTTGTTTAGATGTTCAATTATGTCTTTTGTGTCGGAGAGGATTTTATTGCCATTTTTCATTTGAGTTGGAAACGTGGATTTTTCTTGGGATGTAATTCATTAATATATTTCCAAAGAGTTCTAGTGTCTTTGTTTTGGTTTCTTGCTTCTGTGAAATAGGTTTTTATTTCCTGGTAATTAGGGACACTGTTTTGTTGTACCATAATCTGAAATTACCCTCATCTTTTGTGATACTGATCTCATAGCTTTCTAACAGTCTGAATTTTCTTATTATGCCATTAATATTACCATTCTTCAATTGACCTCAGCATCATTTTAGGAGAATGCTCCACCCACTAATTAGCATACCTGTTTATTTAAAAGCTTTATGTTTTTTTCACTGAAATATATTTTGGTGATAGCAAAACAGACTGAAGTAGGTTGTGAACATTTCATGAAAATTGGACACAGAAATCCCATAAATTGTTCCCAGTTGGATCCCTGGTAGATTTTCCAGTGGGATCCATTCAGGATACCCAAAACTTTTGGTCTTGTTTCCCAACGAGATGACACAAAATTGTACTCATTGTGATTTCAATACATTGAAATTCAATTAATCTGAAATCAAAAGAAATTTATTACTCCAATTGTGATTTTCATATTCAAAAGAACCTCATCAGACCAAATCTTTTTCATTGCTTGTAGTCAGCCAATATCTGGTTTTGAGATGGCCTACTTCATACAAAGTTACTTTTTGATCCAGCTATAAGAAAGTGCCAGTATTTTTCAGTATCCAAGTGGGATCAGACTGGAAAAACAATGTCTGAATCTTGGTATATGAAGTGATCCCACCAAGAAAACAAAGATTCCACTGGGAAATAATGAAGGTATTTTTGGCATCCCAATCAGATCCTACCAGAAAAATAACTGAGCTTTCCTGATGCTTTCAGTGTAAAAAGGTTTTCCTGTTTATTCCAAATAAACTGGAGATCTACTTCAAACAATAATTTCTTTTAAAGATGGATTACACAATACTTAACACATAAAATAAACTGGAAAGAATAAACTTACCTAGATCATCACTCTCTGGAATGATGACAATGGCATCAGAAGTAGTACCTTTCACCAAAATAACTTTTTTCCCACTGGGATATGTCCACACAACATGTTGCAGTCCTGGTTTATCATTCTTTCCTGAGAAAAATAAAGAAATATAAATGTGAATATAGAATATATGAAAGTAAATATTTCTTCATGATACTTTTTGAAGGTGGGAATCATGCTATCTGGACATGTGTGTGTGTGTGTTTAAGTCAGAGACATCATATTTTGGGATATTTATGATGATTCGGGGTGGTCAACAAATGTGCACAACAGTTTCAGAGTTTAGAGCAATTTCATGGTTTCAGAGCTTGTTGGGGTGAGGTCACTTAAGCACATGTATGTGATAGGGGATAGTGATAACAAAGGCATGGGAATATTGCTGCTTTGCTCCAGACTCTGGCTTTGTATATAATAATAATAATAATAATAATAATAATAATAATAATAATAATAATAATAATAAAAAAAAAATAAGGACTTTGTACAGCACTTAATCTTTAGAAGCTCTAAGTGCATTACAATATTAGATAACACATAAAAACAAATATAAAGACATGATTACAAAAACAAACACCATGAAATTAGAAAACAAAAACATCATCAAAATGATTATGGTAGGAAAACAATATTAAATCTTTAAGTCTGTTCTTGCAGTCGAAATAGGTGATTTTTAAGAGCACTCTTTAATGAGATCACAGTGTCCCTGTGTCTAAGTTCAATGGGCAATTCAATCAACATAGCTGGGCCCTAGTACATTGTATGCAAAAGAGCATTGTCTGTATGACTTCGTTTGGATAGTGTGAATAACGAGAATACGAGTGTCAGAAGAGGAGTGTAAGAATCTTGCTGGGGTGAACACATGGGTGAGGTCAGATATGTATTTTGGACTGGAGCCAGTGAAGGAAATGCAGCATAGAGAACAAATTTTGTGTTTAATTCTGGATCAAATGGGTAGCCAGTGTAGGACACAGAGCAGGGGAAAGGTGTGCTCGGTTCTTGGTACTCTAAGGATGATCCAAGCAGCTGTGTTTTGAACTTTTGAAGTTTATGTAGTAGATACTGAGATGAACCAGACAGAAGTGAATTACAATAGTAGTCCAGTCCTGAAAGAACTAAGGAACACACAAGTGTTTTAGTGGCATCAACTGAAAGAAAATTGCGAATGGAGCTGATGAATCTCAGCTCCAGATATGCAGCCTTGCATATGTTCATGACATGTTGTTGTAATGAGAGAGCACTATCGAGAGTAACACTTAGGTTTCATAATGAATGAATTTAATGTTGGTGTTGCTGATACTTATTGTTTGAGGTAAAGTATGGGAATGAGAAAGTATTTGTGGGGTTGATCAGAACGGCTTCAGTTTTATCATCATTTATCTGCAGCTTGTTACATGTCGTCCATGACTTCACATCAGAAATGCACCTCTCTATGCCTTGGACAGTTGCATCAACTTCTGTTGGGTGGCTAAATTTGTATATTTGGGTGTCATCAGCATACAATTGTTGAGACAATGGATGAAGATCTATAACACCTGAGAGTGGCTGAGTGTATAGAATAAAGATAACAGATCCAAGAACACAACCCTGTGGAACACCAAAACATAGATCAACTGGGCTGGAATGTTTTCCATTTATGGACACAATTTATCATGTGTATTGTGTCAAATGCTGCAGACAAGTCAAGGAGGGTGAGGACTGAAATCTTTCCACTATCCAAAGCAAAGTGAAGGTCATTAACTACTTCCAGAAGGGTAGTTTCGATACTGTGGCGAGGTCGATATGCAGACTGTATATTGCTAAAAAGACTATTTGAATTCAGATGACATACAAGTTGCGACAGAACAACTTTTTCTAAGATTTCTGACATGAATGGGAGGTTAGAAAGTGAGTGGTAGTTCTTTAAATCATTATGGTCAAGCATCGGTTTCTTCAACAGAGGCTTTACAATGGCAGTTTTGAAAAATGATGGGAATTCCCCAGATGAGAAAGCACTCTATTGAATTTAAGCAGCAGTAATTTCAGAATCAGATCAAGTTCACATGACTTTATGGCACTCTTCATCACGATTGTGCATACTAAATCCATAGAGACAGGCTCAAATGCTGTTGGATGTTGCTGTTTAAATTCTGTATCACAACTGTATGGTGATGATGAGTCAACTGAAATTGTGTTGTCAAGCTTATCTCTAATAGTTTGTACTTTGTCATGGAAGGAATTTGCAAACAGGTCTGGAAGGTCGACCGGAGAGAAGATCATTGGAAGTGGTATACATTTGTTCCTTGACATTAGCTTGTTAGTAATCTCAAAGAGCTCTTTGTAGCTGGAACTTTCAGTGATCTTAGCACTGTAGCACTCTGATTCCGCTGCATGGACTATCTTTGTGACATTCTTCTTAGCGGCTTCATATATTTGCTTATGAACAGTGAGGCTGGTGGAAAGCCAAAGTCTCTCAGCCTTATGGCATTCTCTTTTAGCAGTGTGAAGCTGGTCCCTAACACTACTACACCATGGAGAGCACTTTTGAATTGATACTCTGCACTTGGTTGCTGGGGCATGTTTGCCAAGCAATGAACGGAAGCAGGTATCAAGTTGTTCTGCTGTAGGAGGTAATGAAGTTGTTAGGTTTGCTTGGATGTCATGCATTATTTGGGTTCTATTTATCATATGGAGGTTTCTCTTGGTAGCAAAGAAAGATGGAGGGTTAGGGACTGATACGTCAAGATGGCATATAACACAAAGGTGATCTGATGCAAGTTCGTGTGACATGAAGGAAGACTGTAGAATATTATCATCAAGTCTATGAAGAATCCAGTCTAAAATGTGACCATGTTTATGGGTGGGTTGGTTAACTGACCGAGGTTGAAAACATTAATGGAATCTAGGAGTTTTGATGTGTATGGGTTTCCAGGAGAGTCAAAGTGAAAGTTTAAATCTCCAAGAATAATCAGCTTGCCACCTACTGAATTTCCATACTCCAGGCGGTTAGGAAACTGCTCCAAAAAGAGAGATTCAGTCAGCTTGTTTTTTTCACTAGAAGGAGGGTAGTAGAGGAAAAAGAAATGGACTGACCTTTGTTCCATTGTGAGTGTCGTTTGGACCTGTTCAAACGATGTGTGGTCAAAATTGAATGTTGTAGTGTGGTTAAGATGGTGGATTATGGAGTTCTTTGCAACGACAGTAATTCCACCTCTGCAGGAGTGGCGGGGGAACAACTTGATGGAGTAACCGGGGGTGTTAGATCCACGTACATGGGATCTTTTTAGCCATGTTTCTGTCAGAAAAATGATGCTGATATCCTGACCGTTGATAAATTTAACTATTTCTGTGCCCATTTCCAGTGGTCCTACTGATTGGGTGTTGAATAATGCAATGCACAGTGGTTGCTCAGACATAAAGGTTCACGATTTAAGAGGAATTTCAATTAAGTTATCCAAATTAATGGTCAAGTTTTCAAATTGCTGTGATGGAATAGGTGAAAGGGAGATAACTGGAATTTTTCTTCCTGTTAATGTCTTCACTTTGACAATATTTTTGAGAATTAAGCCATGGTAATTGTTGTTTGGAGGAAAATCAAATGAACCTCTATCCCTGGTGAATAGGACTGGCAATTCTCACTCTGCGCCAGAGGTGGCAAGTGGCAGTCCCCTACTCCTTCCCTAAAAAACGAGGCTGGAGGTGGGGAAGATCTACACCATACATGACTCATCCATCTATATGTATAGAGCCATAGCAACGTCATCCGTGCTGTCATGGTAGGAAAAGGAGACATGGCCAATTCACCACCAGCTGATGGCAGTCTTCAAGCTCCAAAGGGATTGCACAGGATTATTGAGGAAGGATATCAACCAAATCCCTTCCCGTAGACTGGTCCTTAATACTTTCAACTTGTTCACCACAGGGATTGAATGAAAAAACAGAAAAAGAAGGATAACTGAATCAATCCATTCTCCTAGACCAGTGATGAAAACTGGTACATGGTCCAACAACTGGCATCCAATGTCACTCAGTGCTTGGTGCAAGGTGCTCGATGTTTGGCAAATGGCAACCAGCGCTCGGTGATTAGTGACCAGAGTCCAAACATGGAAGATTTGCACCACACACCATACTGGGTGATAGATGCATGGTGTTCATTGCCCAGTGTCCTGTGACAGACACTTGGTGATTGTCACAATGTCCAGTGCCCAATGTCTGGCATTCTGACAATTATGGCTAACTATATATATGACAAAAGTTGCTGAAAAAGGTTGATTACAGCAATCTTGGGAACAACTGCAGTACATGTAATTTACTGGGGAACCTGAAAAAATCATTTTTTATGAAGTACCCAACAGACATGATAAAAAGTCTTTTGGTGAAAAACCCATGTACATATGGCCATCCATTTAAGAAAAGCGACGATAACAAGATTTGATGACCATGTTGGAAGTCTGACTGGCACATTCTGTATTTAGTACCATGCCAACATCACAAGTCTTTTGTTGAAAATTCCATGTAGATATGGCTATCAGTTAAGGAGAACAAGTGACAAATTTAGTTTGGTTTTGGGGGGGGGGGGTGAAGCTGAATTACATGATGTAATACATGTACTTACCTGATGCTATTGCATAGCTTCCTCTTTCCTGAACAGAAAATACCCTTGCCCATATCATGACCATTCATCCTCCCATAAAGTGACCTAGAGAAAGTCCCTGAAGTCTAACCTGTGACCATGGCCCATGTGCACTGGCCCTCATTCTTTTTCAGGATGTAGCCTTAAAACTAGTGGGACATCAGTATGGGGAAGGAGGGAATCTGGCAAAGGCAACTGGCAAGTATTACATCATTAAAGTTAGTTTACCCCCCTCCCACCCCAACTACATTTTAATATCAGTAATACATAACATGTTGCTATTGCATAGCTAAATTTGCCAGTTTGATGTGAGACTGATTATCCCACAAACTGGTTAAAGAAAAAGGAAGGAATACTCACCCTTACTGTAGAAGTGTAGACTAATGCCAGTTCATATGCTCATGGGACACTTTTTGTGCTACAAATATTGCCCCCAAAGAAAACATGCCTTCACTTTCCTGAGCCAACAAGTGAAGGCAGAAGGAGGAGAATGTTGTGAGAAATTACCTAAACATGGCCTTCATCACATCCTCCAGAGACAAATGAGTTAGAAAGGCCCATGAGGTAGCAATGGCTCAAACCTCGTGGGCTTTAATAATCAGGAATGAAAGGTCCCTCTCAGCAAGGGACTGATATGCTTTCTTGATAGTTCAGGTAATCAACCTTGAACTGGTAGAAGCCAAAATATCAGCTGAGTCCTTAAGGGGCAGGAAAAAAACACTTCTTACCCTTTCTTCTTAATTCAGAATCTGCAAAAAAAAAATGTCCTGCCCCCTAAACTGGGCATAAAAGTCTATCTTGATGATCCCCAGCACAGAAGCAACAGAGACGGAAGATCTCAACTGGGAATGGAGCATCAAATGGAAGCTGGTTTTTTGCTAAGAAACCTGCTTGGCAATGGAGAAAAACGGACTCATAATTTCCAGTGAACACTAGACAGCCTTGCTCAATTGATAGTGCACAATGCTTGCTCCATCATCTCACTGAAGCTAAGGACAGAAAGAAAGTTTTGAGGATAAGGTTCTCAAAAGAAGCTTCACCCAAAGGTTCATAGCTGTTTTTAGTTAGAGACCACAAGATACATGAGAGATTCTACTTAAGCATTTCCAAGCAAGACACTGGCCTTTGAAGCCTGAAACACTGCGAAACACTTTTAATTCGTGGGGTTCCAATTTTCGTGATTTTTGTGGGTGAGCTAGGCAATGAATTTAAAGTACAATGAAATATCAAACAAGCTGACCCCCCCCCCCCCCCCACTGTCATATGCAGTGGAAAGGCATCACCAGTTTCTTTCTTTGTTTTAATGCTGAGAACAGGGTTCATACAGATCAGGAGAACTGAAATATTCAATGACTTTTGGATGACCATTTTTCAGTTTTCAATGACTGCTCTCAGTATCAAGTGTTTTACTTCCAGTTATTAATTTAAATACAAGAAACAAAAATAAATGCAAGATATAAATATATATAATGAAATATCAAATGCAAATGATTACAAAGTCATTGTAACTGCACCCAAATATTAAACAATGTTCTTTAGCTGCTGTACTTTCTCCTCCAGTTGCAAATCTAGTACTTTCACTTGCTCATCTTTTTATTTTCTTCCGAGTCCATTGGACCAAAACATGAGTGTTAGTTGACCCTTTCTCTTCTGATTCATCTGTCAGTTTGTCTGCTGCCTGGAAAAGGCTGCTGACATCCATAATATGTCAGCCTCCAGCGCATCACTGCTTTGCATGAAACCCATTACCGAAACTGCACCCTCATTGTCAGTCACAGAATTTGTAGAACCTGCTGACAAAGTTGAAACTTGCTTTTATGGTGCAGACGACAGCAATGACAAAGAATTAAATGACGTTTGCGCTGACCCTATGGACACTGACACTGAACAGCAGGTTCGTGTGTTTTCATTAGTTTCAACTTCGGGCTGCAATGCCCATTCCTGCAATATCGATGTTTTTCTTGCACACAATGCAAAGCACTCTGTATCTCAAGGTCACATCTTTTCTCAGCCACTTAACCCTTAAAGTGCTGCATAGTTTTGTAGCACAAGATCCTGTAGTGCTGAATTGTTTGAGAAATGCAATGAAAATTGCATTCTGCTTTTAAATTGCCTGTATTTTAATTACTGCACATAATCGATACACAAACCCTATATGAAAAATAATTATTGATGTCTGAACTTTATTATAAGGTTCAATTCATATGTGACTTTATCATATTTCCACTTACATATGCAAATACAGGTAAATATACATATTACCTTTGTATTTCAGCTGTCCTGTAAAAATCAAAATCAGATTTATGTACTAAAAACATAGCCAAAACCTATGCAAAAAACATTTTTAAATTCATCAGGTTGGACAGACTTCCATTTTCTCATGCGGCTGTTGTCAATCAAATCTGCCCCATTTATTCTCTGATGTGCATAAAGATTCATTTGATCTATGATCAGATGCAAGAAATCCTAATAAAAAAATAGCCTTAAATGGTCTATAGGCTTCATATTCTCCATTTATACATTTAATTTTGAAACATCACTGAACAGGGGGTTGACCAGCATGTTGTCAGTTTTTGTCCATCCATCATGTACATCGGACTCGTATTCAACATAATTTTCAGGCTCAAAATCACTCACTGGCATTTCCAGTAACACCTTCCAGCTCTAATAATCTCATAAACTTCAAACTTTCAAAATCACTGTCTTCATCACTATCACCAGCCAGTATTTGCCGAATCAAAACATCACCTGGAGATGAACCATGTACGGAGTCAGCCATCTTGAGTTTTCTAGAAAGTGCCTATCATAAACATGCATTTGTTTAACTTCTATGATGAATACAAGGTTGAGACTATGACAGAATGCTTTTTCCTGGGCCAAATGTACCAATCAAATTTAGTTTAACACCATTCATGTCAAGCCTAAGTACTAGGATGTGTAAACAGTTGCTTACCCTAAAATCGAGTTAAGTCGCAACAAGCAGTAAAAAAACCTACCGGCAGCCTGACTTATGTTGTGACTAGCACTTTAAGGGTTAATGAAGTCTTTGTCTTGCAGCCAACTATTGCTGAATGTGCACTCTCCAAGCACTGTGCGAAGATCGCTCGTTAAAAAGATTCTGTTGCTAATAACCCATTCTTGCTTAGCAGAAACAAGTGGTGAAGTGAAAGAGTGCACATGCATTGATTACATGATGTAAAAGGGATACTATGCACAATGCTTGATTACTTCCTGTGAATTTTGATAACGGCAGAATGGCTAACAGATGATGGAAAAATCAAACTGTACTTTCAATCCTCACACAACATTAAATAAATTAGATTAGCCCAGCTTTCTCAAAACCCATTTCAATCAGGTGTCCAAAGTGCTACTTTGTCATGTGTGCAGATAAGCAACTTTGCATGAATTGGCTTAAGGGGAGATGTTTTCAGGTCAACCGAGACCTGATCTGAATGTACATCTCCACTTTTCTCCAGTTCATTTAATTGAACAATCACCTGTGTTGAATACCACTCATGAAATCATATTTTGTAGCAATTCCTTCAGCACCAGCCATCACAATACGAGCATAAATAACACCACCATTCACCCGAACTTTACAGATCCAATTTTGGACCACAAGGTTAAGGTCATTCAGAAGCAAGGGATTCCCATGTGATTCCCATGTGGCGATTTTGGCAGGCTTGTCAGGTTTACAGTCATTGGCTTTGTTCAGGCGCCTAATCCCTAACTGTTGAAAACTTTATGCTTTGATAGCGGTCTTTAAGAACACATGAAAACCTAATTACTTAAGATTACAATAGTGGTATAAATGTTTTAGCTCAGACATGTGGAAAAAGAAGTCGACATTTTCTTTGAGATCCCTGTATTTACGGCAGATGTTAGCAATGAATAACTTACTTAATCAACTTAATTACCGCAGTAAAGATTAAACCTGTTTGCTCGCAAATGTGTGAAAATAAATGTCGGTATTATCTTTTATAGAGACATATGCATCATATTTTTTAAAAATAAATGATACATCCATGAAGTTAGGTCCCCACGAACATATTTTTTACCTGAACTACGAAATTTGAAATCCAGGAAAATAAAATGTTTCACAGTACCTGATGAGGTCTGCTATGTGAGAGTCCACACCAATGGCCTGGTCTTTCAAAAGTTTGAGTCTCTTGGACAGGGCTGCATTACAGATCTTGATCACAGAAGCCAAGCATTGTCTCTCCTCAGAAAGGAAGAGAAGAAATTCAGCAACTGCGCTCAGACAGGGACAGCTAGGATTAACATGTTTCCTACTGCATCAATTGCAAAAGGTTTTCCACTTGTGCCACATGTGTTGGAGAGAAACCCTGCGCTGTGACAGAAGGTCCCTCGTCTGGGGTAATGTCCTAGGCTGGTCTACCAGCAAGTCAAGAAGATTGTTGACTCATGCTTGTTGGGGCCACAAAATGAGCTGAGCAATGGAGTTTCTTACTTTCTGAAGTACTTGTGGGATCGTCCTGAAGAGTGGGAAGGCATAAGCAAACAGACGATCCGACTTCAAGCTAAAAGCATACGCTGCCCAGGCTCTCCGGTCTGGGACTGTAGAAATGAAAAAGGGGTGCTTGTTGTGTAACCTTGTTATAACAAGTCCACCAAGGATCTTCCTCAAATTCTGCACAGGGATTCTGCTACGGATTTGTGCAGAGACCATTCCGTGAGGACTATCTTGCTCCTACCTGAACAGACTGTCGACCAAAATATTCTTTTGGCCAGGAATGTGGTGAACTTGGAGGGTAATTTCTTCTGAGGTAACTCCAGCAAATGAGGTTCCAAACCTACACACAGAGAGAAGGGGCATGTATGCCTCCTTGCTGTCAGAGAAGGTCATCATGCAGCAACTTCTTACTTTGTAGATGCACCCCCCACCCACCACCCCCAGGCTAAGAGCACTGAACTCATTTTCAAATTGTGGAGGGCAGATTCTTCTCAGGACCATGAACCCTGAAAAATTAGCTCTTCCAGCTCCAGACGATTGCCCCACCGAAAATCTGATGCATCTGCTAACAGACAGAAGTGGAGTTCAGGGGCGTGCAAGGGGACTCTGGCAAGAAACTGGCCATCATTCTTCCACCAAATCAGATGATGGTGGAAATCCAGACCTAGATAAATCAGAGAAGTCTGAGGGTCCCTGTGTTGTTTCCAGTTTGCAAGGAGAAACTTTAGAGGGTGCAAATGCAATCTGCCTAGGGGAACCAGGTCCGCTGAAGAGTTCAAGGTCCCCTGAAGAGATAAAAATAGACGAGCAATGTGGTCTTGGCTCTCAGAGCCTGAAACAGGGTCAGGATCTTGTCTACTCTGTCCCACAGGACATGAACTAATCCTCTGTTCATGAGGAAATTCATCCCCACATAGACAAAATCTTGAGATGGAGTAAGCTCTGATTTCTGTATGTTTGGTAAAAGACCCATCTTGGTCACTATGGACCAACTATGAGACAGATAAAGTCTGTGGAACTCTATCTGGCTGTTGTGGATGACAACCAATCAATGAAATATTGGAAGAGAGGGATCCCCAGTGACCTTAAATGGACAGCAACTACTCCCATGACCATGTTAAAACTCTGGGTGCTGAGGCTAGGTTGAATGGCAGAGTGTGAAATTGGAAGACCTTCACATCCAAGCAAAACTGCAAGTACTTCCTTCGAGGTGGAAAAATTGGGGTGTGAAGGCACACATCCTGAAGATTGATGGAGACGGACCAGTCACCCAGTCTTGTGGCATTCTTGACTGAGGCTGCGGTCTCCATTTTGAAAGGTTCCTCCTGCAGAAACTTGTTTGAGGAATGGTCGATAATTAGCTAAAACATTCCCCCTTTTGCTGGTATCTGGAAATCCGGGAGTAAAAGGCAAGAGACTGATTGTTGAACACCCTCTCTACTGCACCCTTCTGGAGATAAGAATGTACCTTTTCCTTTGATTGCACCATACTCAACTGTTGGAAACACTGGGGGCTTTACCAGAGGAAGATCCCAAAACTGAAGTGGGTATCCTCCTTTTATAATAAAGGATCCACCCATAGTCCATAATGCCTGATCAAACCTCTGAGAAAAGGTTTAGCCTGCCTCCTACAGGAACCGACAGAAAATGGACACACTGTAGGAGTGGGAGCAAGTCCCATGGGCTGCTAGCCCCCCCCCCCTTTTTTCCTTAGGAAAGGGGGAACAGCCCACAAACATCCTCCCTGGGGAGCTGCTGGAAACAGCGATTCCTCCTTCAGCAGGCTTAAAGAGGCTGCAGAAAAAAGGTCCGCATGCGAGGCTATGGTAACTAGAGACCTAGCCTTTAGTTCTAAGGCCTACCATGTTTTAACTGGAAGTCAAGCCCAGGTCCCTGTGGAAATATCCACTTGTGCTGCTCTGGCATCCAAAGTGGGAGGTTTGAGGGTCCAGGAAGAGGTGTGAACACTATAACTAGCTACAAAGACCAAAGGTCTCAATGTTGGGGTGGGGCTGCGGGAACAGATCAACCCTTATGCTGTCTGGTAAACTCCTGGCCCTTACTAAACCTTTGGGAAAGTTCCTTAACCATAGCCGATTGAGGGAGCAACAAGAGATCTGGGTAGGAGGTAGGCCCAGAGAGTCTCTCCAAACAGGTGAAAATTTCTGTGTCTTTGGAGCTCGAAGGCTTGGGACACAGATCCTGGGGTAAAGGACAGTAACCTCGTTAACCACCTTGTCAAAGGACCAGATCTCTTCCTCCTCTGCCACCCTGCTGAAGGAAGGAGGTGCCACCTCGGCCTGTGCTACAGTGAATGCATTAGAATCTCTGAGAACAGACTCTAGCTCCCCGGAGGCAGGACTTCATGACCCAATGTCTCTTTGTTACAGGGGAGACTTGTGGGTATGTGAGGACCTCAACCCATAACTCCTCACACAAAGCAAAGGGACTGTCCCAAGTGGCAGACTCAGCAGGTGGGAAAAAGAAACCCTCAACAATCATGTGGTGTTTGCGGGAAGGTCTGCCCCCTCCACTCCCTTATTTTTGACCCAACTTCATAAGAGGGAAATGTCAGCCAACCAACTGCAACATCAACCTCTCTACCATGGGGCCAAGGCCCTGAAGTCCATAGCTGCATCCACAGGAAGGATCAATAACTGTGGTGGAAGGCCCCACGTCTTGCAGTGATTTAGGGGGAATTTTGGAAATAGGATGCCAATCCAATCCCCTTCCCTAATCTGGCATCTGTACGCCAATTTCCAATCCTAAATGGGATTCAACGGTAGCCTGGAGAGGGGGGTCTCAACCCAATCCTTATACCCGTACTGAGGGGGCTCCAATGACAAGCGACTGTTACTCATAGACCAGCGACCAGTGACTGGTCAATGACCACTCAGGCGACTCTGATTCATAGAAAGACCCTTCACCCAATCATACTGACTTGTATCGTAGCTCTCTCTTTTCTGTGTGTCTTCATCCTGTCATCAACAATGGATTTTGGGTACTGAAAGGGTGCTACTCCTCCCTCTTGGGGGGCATGACCCACTCTCAGCCAACATTGAGCTATGGATCAGTATAGGGTGATGCTCCTCCCTCACAGGTGGAGGGGAACAACTCACTCTCTGCCCTATAAGACTGAAAAAGGTGCTGCTCCCATCTCATAGGAGCAGTGCAACAAATTCTCTTCCCAATGAGATTGAACAGACATGGAACATCAAAACATAATACACTCCACCTTATGGCAGGTGTATAAATATGAAATAAATAATAGTTCTCATTTGTTACACATGTAAGCAATTTAACATTTTTTAGTAAGTATTATGTAATTAAAATTAGTTTACACCCCACCCCCCACCAACAAAAAAATACATTTTAATAGGAGTAATACAGAACCTGCTACTATTGCCTTGCTGAATTCACTAGTTAGGAGGGAGGCTGTTGGTCTCAATAAATCTAGTACAGAAAACTATGGTACTAACCCTTATGGTAGGAGGGTTCACTCTTGTAAGCTGCTAAAAGATTGAGCAACATATTGTGCCATCACTAAAGAACCCGATGAAAAAATGCCTTCACTCTGATGCACCAAAGTTCAAAGGTAAAAGGAGAAGCTAGTGTGAGACCACCGGAACGCATTTTTCATAACATTATCCAAAGGGGAGTGATTCAAATAGACCCAGACTGTAGCAACAGCCGTAACTTCATGGGCTTTACTTTCCATGAAAGAAAGGTCCCTCTCAGTGAGGGACTAACAAGCTCTCTTGAGAGTGAGGGCAATCCACCTGGAAATAGTGGCTGCCTAAATATAAGAGGAACCCTTAAGAGGTAGGAACAGATGCTTCCAACTCCCAACCTCCCCTTCTACCTTTAGAAGCCAAATAAAACCTTAATGCCCTGACTGGTCAAAGGAGCCTATCTTGGTCATCCCCAGCACAGATACAGTTGGGACTGAGGATCTCAATAGGAAGTGGAGCTATTGAAGGTAGCTGATTCTTAACCAGAAACCTAGGTTGCCAAGATGATAAATCGAATCGCAATGAGTGCTAAACCATAAACAACCCTTTTCCAATGACAAGGCATGAAGTATGCTCCAACTCCTTGCTGATGCCATGAACAGCAGCAAAACAGTCGTAAGGATAAGGTGATCTAAACAAGATTCACTCAAAGACTCATAACACGGGCTTTGACACAAGAGATTCCATTTAGGCATTAGTGAGCAAGATGCCAGTCTCTGAAGTACAAAATACCTGATGAGATCAGAAAGATGAGGGTCCGACCCAATGGCGGAACCCCTAGAGAACCTGAGAGTGTTAGAAAGGGCCGCCCTGTAGCCCTTAATAGCAGACACCAAACATTCTATTTCCTCAAAAAGCAAGAGAATAAATCACAGAAGATTCTCCACTTTGCATCGTAAATCCTGGAAGTAGATTGCACACCAGTCTGAATAATGCAGTTTGCAACCTTCTTCAAAAACTGGTCCTGTCAGATTGCTTGCTTGAGATGAGCCAAGTGTGAAGATGAAAAATCTGGGGCTGTTGTAGAGGAGAGACTCCTATGCATTGACAGCGGGACCCTCACCTTAGGTAATCTCCTGAGCTCATCTACCAACAGCTTAAGGTCACTGAACCATTACTGTTGAGACCACTGGGGGGCTACCAGGATGAGCTGATCTGTGGAGATCCTGACTTGGAGGAGCACCTGCAGAATTATTTTGAATGGTGAGAAGGGGTTGCCATCATCCTGAAGCCACTCATTAGGATTTATGGTACTAACCATATTATCAAACCTCCTGGGAGAATGAGTGTGCTGATCCCTTTTGGATGGTCTAGGGGGTAAATGGTGTCCCCCCTCCTTTTTGTTAGCCCAGGCCAAATGAGATGGAACAGGTCAATGGCCTGCCATCTCCACCCTACCTTGATAACAAGAAAGAGAAATGGTGCCATGGGGGAAGGAGGACTCCCTTCCCAGAAAGCAAGGTCACCACATTTAGTAGAAATTAAAAGGGAACATGGGGAAGAAGGGATGCCAATCTGATCCCCCTCCAAAGTCAGACAAGTACAACCTGACTCCCTATCCCGATTGGGATTAACCAGTAACATATAAACGGGTTATCGACCCGATCCTTGTCCACAGACCAATAATCAACACCCAGTGACTGGTTGCTGGTGTTCAAAGCCTGGTGACCAGTAGATGACCAGTGACTGATGCCCAGTGTCTGGAACCTGGTGACAAGTGACCAGCACTCAGTGACCATTGACTGTTGACTGGTGACTGAGTCCAGTGCCCTGCAACCAATGACCAGTCAAAGACTGGTTTTGAGATGAAGATCTGATGGATGAACCCACATCAAATTTACCTGAATGAGATCACTGCTCCTCCCCCTCAGGAAGGCATTATTCGTTAATTTCATTCACTGGGACACTAACCATGAGAGGTTGCTACTCATCCTTAAGTGGCAGGCGTGACTCACTCTCAGGTGTTTTTTGTCAATTGAAAGGTGCCAAGTATCGATTCCTCACCAGAAGCTGCCAAGAATCAATCTCTCACCAGTACAGACAGCATCAAAATAAGCATCGGGAATCCTTGGCCCTTAGGGGCTCTCTGAACCATGGAAGTTGCAGAACATTCTTGCCTCACAGGGGCATTAGTCTTCCGCAACATGGGAAGAGATCCAGACCCCTCCTAGGAATGGAGGGGGCTATCCATTTCAGACAAGAAGGAAATGGGGCTCTTATTCCTCCCCCATATGTGTAGCAACTTTCTGCTAAGTCCCACACCTGCATACCTGCCAACCACAGAGAGGTACATATGTAATTCAAGTGGACAAAAAGAGTAACCTGGGCACAAAAAGTTTAATCTGCATCTAACATACTATAAATTCTATGAAATTTAGGAAAACTGAACATTAAAAAAAAATTCAACTAAGTAAACCTAAATAAGCAGCTAGTTCCAGTTCTTGTAAGAAATGGATGCAATCTAAGTGGATCAGTACAATTTACAAAATGTGAAACATATTTACAAAAACAATCTATTTATTCCTCTGGTCCTTTCCTTTTCTCAAAATTTGCTGCCTTTAGTTTTCATATGTAGCAGTGTTAACTTTAGAAAGCAATATATTGTCATGCTGCATTTCAAAACATTTTGTCCAAGCTGCTGCCATGAATGCTTTGCACACCAGTAGAACACTCAGCTCTGTGTTACTGAGACTGGACCTAAATTCAGTTTGATTTCTCTTGACTATACTGAACAATCACTCACAGTCAGCATTAAAATGGTAAAGTACCATCCTTTCATCACCTGACACAATAGAGGAAATTTATGTCTTCCAGTTGCTGGGTCTTGAAGCTGGGAAATAAGGTGCCATTGCGCATCAGCTCTGCGTGAAGCACACTGTCAGGTAGAATGTCAACTTGATACTTTCGGAATTCTCCTTCCAGATAATCCAAGGAAGATGAGGGTGGAAATAGAAAGGGATGTCTCTTGCAAAATATTCTGACACTTTTAAAGCTTTTTGTCTCATGTATATAAGCAACTAAACTATTTAATAGCGCTTAATTTTCATAATCTCTAACATTAACATAGAACACTTTCACAGCAAGAGTTGAACTCTGATTTAGGAATTCTCTCGTTTATACACCAATAGCTTCAGTTTTGTCTCTCATTTTCTTTGGTTTGCTCTGTCATGAAAGTCTATATCAGTTAAAAGTTTGGACAATGTAATAATTTCTGGCTTATTAAACCTCATTAGCAAATCTGACAACTGTTCTGATAGAATTTCATGCCTAATATGAATATACGATTCATCTTGCTGCAAGACAATATTTGCTCAATCAAACAATGGAATGCGCTGCTCTTTAAAAACAAGCAATATATCTTTCTAACTAATCATTAATATTTTTTGAAAACCATTTCACACTTTGATTGTTCTGAATACAGAACAGATTCTGTTCGTTTCTGTGACTTCTTAGTATCCAGTGTGCTAGTTTTTCTCTTAGAAGAATGAGAAGATCCAGTATGTTTCTTACCAACTTCATTTGTACTACACTTATCCTCTGAAGAACCAGATTCAACTTGATGTTTCAGTTTACTAACAATGGACTGGAATTTTCTGTCACAACATTCATCTTTCACAATGTCAGACTGAGCTTCAAGGCTCTCATACTGAATGGATAATGGCTTCTTAAATAAGAATTCCATAGATTTAAATTTATTTATTTCTGATGACTCGTCTTCTTCATTATTTCTACCTTTATTTTCATCTCTTTTTCTTTTCTGACTTTTAGTAACAGACTTTGCTTTACTGTGACTCTTCTTTACACTTTTTTCCCTGTTTCTCTCTGCAGACTCACTTTCATTTCAAAAGAAAGTTAGTGGAGCTGTCCAAAAGCTAAAGTAAACAGCATATACATTCTCCAAGGGGTAACCATCTTTTATATATATACACATGCTTTATACCAGTAACTTTATATTCTTCAAGATCAAACTCATCTTGCAACAACTTGAGTGCCCATTTCCTTTTACTATTTCTCCAAAATAATTGTTGTCAATTAACAGATTAAAACTATCTACTTCCAATTTATCAGCAGCCTTTCCTGCAACAAGGTACATCAAAAGACAGGGACAACCTGTTACATAAACTGATGGAGTTCTTTTCAAAGTGTTGAATGCAACTCTTGTATGAATTCCAGTCATCAATGAAGCATTCGCAGCAGAAAACCCAATACAGTCATGCCAACTTATATCATGCTTTTTCAAAGCATTATCAAGCATATCAAAAATGTTTTCTCCAGTGAAAGCTACTGTCAATTCTGGTAATGAAAGAAAAATGTAGTTTTTGGGTGGTAAAACTAATTTTAATTATGTAATACTTACCTGTTACTATTGTGTAGCTAATCTATTTCCGTGACGGGAAATACCTGACCATATGATGAGAATTTATCCTCCCACAGGGTTGACTAGAAAGTTCTAGTGAATAGGACTCTCTGTGTAAACTCCAGTCTAAGCACATGACTCCCACAATTCATATTTCATTCTTTTCAGGACGTAGCCTTACTAGTCGGACATCAGTGCGGTGAATGAATCTGGCAATAGCAACAGGTAAGTATTACATAATTAAAATTAGTTTTACCCCCCACCCAACAAAAAAAAAAAATACATATTAATATCAGTAATAGCTTACTCTGTTGCTATTGCATAGCTGAATTTGCCAGTTTAGTGGGAGGCTGATGATCTCACAACTGGTTAAGGAAAATAACAAGGAATACTCACCCACACTGTAGAGGCATTGACTACTGCCGGATGGCATCCGCATGGGCCACTTTTTGAGCGACGACTAGTGGACCCAAAGAAAAATATGCCTTCGCTTTGGTGAGCCAACGAGCAAAGATAAAAAGAGGAGAAAGTAGTGTGAGATTGCCAAAAAGCGGCTTTCATCACATCCTCCAGAGATGAATGAGGTACTTAGGCTCATGAGGTACCAATGGCTCGAACCTCATGAAATTTAATTTTCATGAAAGAAAGACCCCTCTTGGTAAGGAACTGGTAAGCTCTAGCTGGACATAAAAGTCTATCCTGATCATCCCCAGCACAGGTATGACTGGGACTGGGGATCTGGTTGACAAAGGACAGCAACCGACTCATAATTCCCATTGGATCTCAAACAGCCTTGTTCTATGGATAGAGCATGAAGCTTGCTCCTTCGTCTCGCTGACGCTAACGAGAGCAAGAAAACAGTCTTGAGGGTAAGGTTCTTAAAAGAAGCCTCACTAAAAAATTCATTGGGGGATTTATTAAGGGACCACAAGACACATGAGATTCCACTTAGGCATCAGAAAACGAGACACTGGTATTTGCAGTTCGAAATACCTGATCAGGTCTGCGAAGTGAGAGTCCGCACCAATAGCCGGACCCTTCAAAAATTTGAGTGGGTTAGAAAGGGCTGCCCTATATCACTTGATAGTAGAAATCCTTGGAGATCCTTACTTTGTGAAGTACTTGTGGAATCATCCTGAAAGGTGGGAAGGCGCAGGTGAACAGCCGATCCCAATTCAGGCTGAAAGCATCCACTGCCCAGGCTCTCTGATTGGGGACTGGGGAGACGTAAAAGGGGAGCTTGTTGTTTAGCCTCGTGTCAAACAAGTCCACCAAGGGTGTCCCCCAAAGTCTGAACAGGGTATCTGCTACGTATTGGTGCAGAGACCATTCCGTGATGATAATCCATCCTTTCCTGGACAGACTGTCCGCCAAAATATTCTTTTTGCCAGGAATGTGGTGAATTCGAAGGGTAATCCCTTCCGAGTTTGCCCAACAAAGGAGGTTCCAAACCTCCATGCAGAGAGAAGGGGCATGTGTGCCTCTTTGTCTTCTGAGGTAGGCCACCACCAATGTGATGTCGGAGGAGACCATCACACAGCGGCCCCTTATGTTGTCGATGCACCCCTGAAGGGCTAAGAACACTCCCCTCATTTCCAAATTGTTGTGTGGAGGGTAGATTCTTCCCAGGACCACGAACCCTGAAGAATCAGACCCTCCGGCTCCAGATGAGCACCCCACCCTGAATCTGATGTCTGCGAACAGGTAGGAGTGGCAATCGGGGCGTGTATAGGGACTCTGGCAAGAAACCGGTCCCGATTGGTCCACCAAGACAGATGATGGTGGAAGGACTGACCTAGAGAAATCCGGACATTCAGAGGGTCATTGTGCAGTTTCCAGTTTGTCAAGAGGAGAAACTGGAGAGGGTGCAAGTGTAATCTGCCTAGGGTGACCATGTCCGCTGCAGAGTTCAAGGTCCCCAGCAGAGAAAGAAAAAGACAAGCCGACAACGTGGTCTTGGCTCTCTGCGCCTCCAACAGGGACATGATCTTGTCTACTCTGTCTTGAGGGACACAGACTAACCCCTTGTTGGTAAGGAAATTCATCCCCACGAGGACGAAATCTTGAGATGGAGAAAGCTCTGACTTCTCTAGGTTGGGCAACAGACCCAGTCTGGTCACTATAGACCAACAACAAGACAGGTCGATTCTGAGGGACTCGAGCATGACTTTGTGGATCAACCAAACTTCGAAATATTGGAGGATTGGGATACCCCGTGACCATAAGTGGGCTGTAACTACTCCCATGACCCTGGTGAATACTTTGGGTGTGGAGGCTAGACCGAACGGCAGTGCGCAAAATTGGAAGACCTCTACATCCAAGCAAAACCAGAGGTACTTCCTGTGAAGAGGAAAGATAGGGATGTGAAGATACGCATCCTGAAGATTGATGGAAACCGCCCAGTGGCCGGGCCTTATCACATTTTCTGACTGAAGCTGATGTTTCTATCTTAAAGGAACCCTCATGTAGAAATTTGTTTAGGGAGGAAAGATCGATAATTAGACGAAACTTTCCCCCTTTCTTGGGTACCACGAAAATGCAGGAGTAGAAAGCAGGAAAATGGTCGTTTAACACCCTCTCCACTGCACCCTTCTGAAGAAGGGAGTGTACCTCTTCCCTTAACATCACCAAATTCAACTGGTGGAAGAGCTTGGGTGTCCTTACTAGAGGAGGAAGATCTCGAAACCGAAGACGGTATCCTCCTTGCGTGATAGAGAGGACCCAGCCATCTGCTGTGATGCAAGACCAAGCCTCTGAAAAAAGGCTTAGTTTGGCACCTACGGAAACCCATGGATGAGGAACACTCTGCAGAAGAGGGATTGAGTCCCTAGGGCCAACCCCCCTTTTCCTTAGGAAAGAGGGAAGAGCCCGTAAACTTCCTGCCTTGGCCTCTGTGGCGTATTCTTCTAGGTGCTGACTAACAAAGGGGAGGTCTGAACTGAGGTTGCTGCTTAGACTGGGTCTGCGTGGCTTTAAAAAATTTTGGTGAAGGGCCCTGATGCCGTTCAGGATGACTTCGCTTCCTGGCCGGTTTCGATGGGCCAGGCGCAGATGCAAGAGAACGATGTTGCTGGTCTCTCAAATCTTGAAATGCCACAGAGGGAATGAGCCCTCCAAAAAAAGTCTCTGCCTCTAGGGGAGCAGCCCTCAAAAGGTTCTTACTGTGCTCCAGTAATACCTTGAATGTGTGCAAAGCAACATCCCTGCGGAAATGGAGAAGCTCCGCTGATAAAGCCATGGACAAGGATAACGCATGTCTTGATGTTTTTGCCACTGCTTCCAACAAACGATGAAGAGCAAGTGGCGACAGAGTTTCCTCCCTAAGCAGGTTGAAGGAACCTGCTGAAAAGAGATCAGCATACGAAGCTACAGTTTCTAATGACCTAGCTTGTTGCTCTAAGGCCTCCAGTGTTTTAACTGGAAGGTGAGCCCATCTCCTGTGGACATACCCACTTGCGTCGCTGCAGCGTCTAAAGCGGGAGGTTTATGGGGCCAGTAAGGGGTGTGAACCCGATAACTAGCTGAAGAGACTAAAGGACTCAACATAGAAGATGGAACGGACCATCCTCTACGTTGTCTAGGAAACTCCTGGCGCTTGCAAAACCTTTGGGACAGTTCTTTTACTGTAGCCGAGTCAGGAAGAAACAGGAAATCTGGACGGGAGACAGATCCAGCTAGTTTCTCCAAGCTGGAAAGAATCTTAGTGCCCCTCGAGCCTGATGGCTTGGGACACAAATCATTCGGCAATAGGCAGTAAACCTCATTAACCGCTTTGTCAAACAACCAGACCTCTTCTTCCTCTGCTGCCTTCGCACTCGAACCTGGGAAGCAGAACTATGTGACCCATTGTCTCTCTGATATTTAGGCTGGGGAGACTTGGAAGAGGGACCTCGACCTCTGACTCCTCAGGCAGAACCAGGGGACTGTCTTTAGTGGCAGGCATGGCAGAAGTATGAGAGCGACTCTCAATCCCCCTGGTGCGTTTGGGGAAGAGTCTGTCCCTTTCCCTCCTTCTATGGACTGTGGCATCGATCTCACCACCATGGGCCCAATGCCCTGAAGGCCATGGCTGTAAGTAGGGGGCCATCCAATTGTTGCCATGCGGTGGAAGGTGCCACATCACGTAGGGGTTTAAAGAAATCATAGGGAAAGGAGGGATGCCGATCCAATCCCCTTCCCTAGTCCAACATCGGTACGACAAATCAAAATCCCAAGGCTGATTGAATGGTAGTCTGGAGGCAGGGGGTCTCGACCCGGACCCTCTCCCCATACCGATGGGCCTCAAAGGACTGGTAATGACCAGTACCCTTAGCCCTATGACCGGTGACTCGCCCAGTGACCAGCACCCTGTGACTGGTGACAGATGACAGGTGCCCAGTACCCTGTGACCAGTGACCGGTGACAGGTGCCCGGTACCCTGTGCCCTGTGCCCGGTACCCAGTGACCGGTGCCCTGTGACTGGTGTCTGGTGCCCGATGCCCGGTTTCCTGTGACTGGTGCCCAGTCAATGACTGGTCAATAACCAGTCAGGCGACTCTGATCTGTACGAAGATCCTCTCACAGATCTGACAGACTTAGATCGATGCTCAGCCCTTTCATGGTCGCATGAACGTGTCGCTGACACGGCCAACGGGGGCTGAAAGAATGCTGTTCTCCCCTCACAGGGGGACACGACTCACTTTTGGATGAACCTGCTCTGTCCTTTGACACGACAGAGGGTGCTGCCCTCCCTATCAGGAGGGCGTGACTCGCTCTCTGTCCTAGTAGAATGAAGAGGGTGCTGCTCCTCCTTTCTGGAAGGGACGCGACTCGCCCTCTGCCTTACTGGATCGGGGAGGGTGCAGCACTTCCTCAGGGGAGGGTGCGACTCACTTCCCACCCGCCTTGACATAGCTGTAAAAAAAGGGACACTGAAAACAAAATAATGGTGATATATATATATATATATATATATATATATATATATATATATATATATATATATATAACTGCTCTGGAAACAAACCTTAGCAGGAACTCACCTGTAGGTGGCTAAACCACTCTAGTTTTATCTCTTTTTTACCTTATACAAAAGGACAGAAATACTACTGAGGTATATAAATATATATATATACACACACCACACACACAATTATATATATATTCCTTTTGCTATAATATTAATTAAAGCATTTTAACAAGCTGGTTCTTTGCTTATTATTCGTATTCAGTATTCGATAAATCTGGTTTATGTCACCTTGCTTTATCTTACTACCTATATATATATATATATATATATATATATATTTATATATATATATATATATATATATATATATATATATATATATATATACACACACCACACACACAATTATAAATGCTTTAATTAATATTATAGCAAAAGGAATAATTTCCTATGCCAATTAATTAAAAATTGAACCGGAGTTCAATATAAAACACACATAAGAAGAAATGACTGGTGTGCAACCTGCTTTCCAGAGCTTTAAAAATAGCCAACCAATCAGAATTAAGGTAAATCAATTTTCGATGCTTTCGTGAGTTTTCAAAAAACAAACAAAAGAAAATCAACTGGTTGGCGACAGAGATAGGGAAAAAGGATAAATTACCTACCCTAGCTTAAGAAAACAATATGGAATTATCGAAAGGACGTTTCTTGGTACCAAATTGCCGAAACTCACAAAGAGTTGAATATTTTCAAACAAGGAAAATTCTGGTCAAGGGTAAATACCACCTGTAGTTTACGAAAAATGTAATGAAAAAGCGAAATTCGCTACGTGGACTCATCTAGCGAAAACAATTTTTCAAGTGATAATTTTACCGTCTTTATCAAAATGACGACCGGAAAAGAATGAAGTATGAATTGTGGGAGTCATGTGCTCAGACTGTGGGGTTTACGCAGAGAGTCCTATTCACTAGAACTTTCTAATCAACCCTATGGGAATTTGAATTCTCATCATACGGTCGGGCAATTCCCATCACAGAAATACATTAGCTACGCAACAGGAACAGAGTAAGCTATTACTGATATTAAAACACTCATGATTTTGCCTTTTTCATTATCAAAGTATGCAACACAAATGACCTAGAACTTTCTGTCATTGTAATCATCTGCACCAACACTATATGGTCCAATTTTCATGGCCTCTGCTATTTTCAGTGAAGTATCTTTTGATACACACTGAACAATATTACATGTTTTTGTTCTTGCACAAGCATATTTTTCTGCAATTTTAGAATCTGGGAACATCCATTTAGACAAAGCATCAGCATGGTCAGCATGGTCAGCTACTGCTCGAGTTAGTCCAGGTTTTATTAAGAACTCGGTAAACAATGCCTATGCATTTATTACACTGTTGTCTGTACTTGAATTTTGCTATAAAAAGGCAGTTACCTTAGTATTTGAATTAGTGAGATGAGCTAATTTAATGTGCTTCTTTCTTTTCAAGTGTTTTTCTACATCAAATTTACCACCATCACTGATCATAAAATCCATTCCAAAGAGTCTGCATCAGGCATGATGCTATCCTAGAATGGAGTGCTGCTATTATGTCATTTATGTATTCTTCTTGAAATCTTTGGAAGATTCTGGGCTTTTTCTTTTTCTGATTCATCTGTTCAAATTTTTAAAAATTCTCTATTCTCCCACACATTTAAAAAAATCCATTTGATATGACTTTTTGCGTCAATAGCTACTGAATGGTTCTCTACCAAATATGAATTAGAACAATTAAGATGAAGGCAAAGTTTAAAAAGTAGAAAACCAGTCTGTTTTCTTGTAAATATGCCATACAACTGTTATAAATAGAAGATACATGTAATGACATCATTAAGAAAGTACAAGTACATGTAGCTCTATGAATGATAAGTGTACACTTACACAAATTCCATCTGAAGTGACATATTGCACACAAGATAGAGACTGGTTCTCTACCAAATATGAATTAGAACAATAAATGTGAGGGCAAATTTTCATAAGTAGAAAACCAGTGTATTTTCAATATGATAGTGTTAGGAAAGTGCATGTAGGTCTATGATGGACAAGTGTACTCTTATACCATTGTTACAAAGAAGCCTTATTGCTTTATTTTATTTTTTGGAAATATACCAAATAAGCATAATCCATTTACAGATGAGTGTAAGACATAATTCAGTGCAAAATAGTGTAATAATTATGCCAAAAGCATAATGGTTGGCAGGTATGCACCTAATCAGACCAAAGACAACAAACTGTGAACACTAAGTTGGGGGGGGAGGGGTACCATGGTGCCTTCCTGTGTCCACATCTGTCCACACCTTACGACGCTGGAGGCTCTGAAAAATACAATTCCATGCAAAACAAAAAATCTAGATCCACAATATTTACCCTAGTACCAAAACAATGATGGGGGATACAATTTAATGAAGCACCACTTGCTAAGCAAAGCACAAAAAAAACCATAAATTTACAATTTGCTGAAGAGACAAACACTCAATCAATACTAAAAGGTAGGTGAAATGCCACAAGGACATTTCAAGACAAAAACAAAGGCAAATTTCAATGAGCAATATAGCACACATGTAATGCATACATCATCCAAGTTAAAAGAGGATGGTATCCTGTATGTTGGCTGTGACTAAGGAGTCAAACCGAGATCATACGTTCTTTTCAATTCTGGCCCTCCAATACTAATTGGAGGAGGGAATAATTAGCTTGGGAATGTATTACTGCTATTAGAGACATGGGCTACGAAAACCATTTATGTGCTGTGCTAATAATTTAACCGGTGTGTAAACAGAGCATTTTAAATTTTGAACATTGATGAGGCAATAAACTTAATTTGATGAAGAAATTATTCAGATTCTTCACTTGTGGAATAAATCATGGAGATATATCGATTTGTTGGTTTTTTTACTTGCTTTAAATTGCTTTTTTAAGTCTGTGGGAGGAGGAAAATATCCATCCAGTGAAATTAGGAGAGCAAAGTGCCTACTGTTTCAAACTGCATGACCTAACCTGCAAATATGGGTGTGAATATGGGTGTGGGGTAGGGAAATTTCCCATTTTTAAAAGGTCATGAGAGGGCAAATGTCCTGGAGTCATGACTGTCTTTTAGCTACTGAAACTAACTTTGGTATCAGCAAACTGTGCTGAAAGAAAAGAAAACTGCTAGTTCTTACCAGACATTCTGCTGCTCCCTGACTTTCCAGCAGATTTTGGACTTGGTGTCATCTTTTTATCAACTTTCTCAGTGGTACCTGCCATTCCACTGTTATCTTGTTGGAGTGGAATTTGCTGTTCTTCTGCCTGAATTTTCCCATTTATGCACTCAAATATATGCCACACTTCTTTCTCTGAGCCTTTCAATTCAAATCCAACTCCGCCACCTTGTGACTCAAAAGTGTGTAGGCTAACATGATGTTCTTTTGCCATTTGGTTAAACTTTACCATATCATCCTTGAAAAGCTTTCTGAACAAAGTTGTAGTTTTCACTTCAATTCTTTTTGAAATAATCTTATCAGAAACCAAGACTGTTTCTAAAGGAAAACATGTCATTTCCATATCTGCATTCATGGCACTGAGTTGAGGTTTACAGCCTGGTTGTCCAGGTCTTGCATCAGGTTTCTCTGCAACAAGAGCTTCAGGATCAACTTCACCTATTTCAGTAATGACAATTTTCTGCACTGCAGAATCAACACTTTTAAATATGTCATCTGCAGTAGTCACAAGTAAGCCTGCAGTTGATTCTGATAAATGAATTACAAATTTTCCCTTGTGTTTCTTCTTTAGGTTCTTCTTAAGCTCTTTTATAAGCTGGTCCTTCTCAGGCCTTAAATAGTCTTTTGACAATGAATACAGTTTTTCATGGACACAACCTCTGATAATCTTATCTATACCTTTAAGTTGTTCAGGTTTTTTGGAAAAGAGATGTATTTCCTTAGTCCGAATGTTTGGTATCCAAACCACTGCAAGCTTTGGTACATAACTGTCAATATAGTCATGCATTTCAGGATACGTGAAAATTTCAAATTGGTAACCTGGAGAGAAGACTTCCTCATGAACCTCAATACGAGCTGTCTCCTGGAGTTCTTCAAGATGTCTTACAGCAGATTTTGTTTCATCTCTTGGGCCCATTAGCTGAAAGGCATTTAGTTCTTCATCTAGTTTGATCTCTGTTTGGGGAAATTTGGAACCTATTCCTTCAAGATATCCAAATCTTGTCATCACCTTTTGCCACATCAAGTCTGCTGCAACCATTTCATTGTGATTGCTGAAAGCTTTTGTAGCATCTGTTATTACCTCTGTAATTATTTGCCACACAGACTGCTGATGCTCCTTGTGACATACTGTATATGCATTTATTGGGCTATCCTCACCAACAAATTTAATCCAGGCACAGTCTAATTCCTTTCTCCCTTTTATTTTATCTTGGATATCCTCTTTTATTCTTGGATCAACTCCAATAAAGTCAATGGACAATGATTCCTGTGCACAAATGTAAATATTGTCAAGCACACCATCAGCAAAATCTTTTACATCTGCTTCATCTTGAAACTGCTTTTCAGAGACTTTAAAGACTTTTCTAACATGATCATTTGAAGATAATGATACTTGACAATTATGTTTTGCTAAGATGGCATCCAGATTCTTTTTCCCACAATCAGTTTCAGTGTAAAAGTTCAACTTAAGAAAAAATGTCCGGTTGCATGGTATTTCATGTTTACAAAAATCATCCTCAGTATCATTTCCCTTTTTCTTTTTTTTCTTGTATTCAATGAGCAGCTTGAGAGAATAACCATTTCCTGAAAGAAATGCAGGGAACAATTATATTCTAATCACAAGAGTTCCTATAAAGGACTGACATTCACACTGCTAGCCATGGAGAATTCTGTAGGAATTAACCGGACCACCAAAACCATCTTATATATTCCAGAGATACACGAACAGACCAAGTCTGGTCAAATTCTTTTCTATATGTGTACAATTTTCACAAGTTAATTACTGTACAAAAATTATATGTTCAGTCCTTGGACTTTGAATTCAAAGTCCAGATCATTGAACTTGCTATGCATATTGTCAAAATTTACCCTAAAGAAGAGTTATATTAAAATTTCATTCATACTTCATGTTTGAATTATCCTGTCAACAAACCTGTCCACAAAACCATTATATACTGCAGTCAGAAAGTTAAGACACAACACTTGTTCAGGTTTAAGCATTGGCTAACAGAACAGATGTGACAGAATGACAGTGGTCATATGCCATTAAATGCTTGAAAATATCCAATGCTTACATAATTGTAATACCTACTTTAATATCATGTTCTCAGCTTTCTTGTATTCATTATGATATTTAAATTCTCTGTAAAAAAAAAAAACACAAAGAGGTGGTCCATAATTTCTTTTGCCTGACAAAAAGGACACTTCTTAAGCTCTACTGGTATTATGGCTTATAAATTGATGTTGAAATACATTTATCTTTCTAAACTGCAATCTATCTAGCTATCTATCTATCTTACATACCTATGTATCTATCTACCTAATCACCTATATTTTTCTACTCATGTACCTATCGACCTACCTAAAAATATACCTACATGTCTGTCTGTCAGTCTATCTATCTGGGGGCAACAATTCCAATAATGACCTACTGGCCAAGCATGGAGGATGTGGGAAATGCTGCTTCATAATGTGTATTTGTGTTCTTGTTTTCTACATGAAAATTGGGCAAGTAACATAAATTTACTAGCCCAATAATAATTTTAATTCTCTGGGCTAGTTGAACATGGGAATTATCGTTCACAGTTATCACATGCTTCACGTTATACATTTTCATTCTCCTCTGTACAGTGGTCACTACTTATATTATGATTTCAGACCCCAGAGATATGATTTGGGACAGTGTGTCCAAAATGGTCAAAGAGCTCATACTTTTAAACCTGGTGACCTCTTGGGAGAAGGGTCATGGTGCAGAGGGGTTGAAACATTTGGGTGAATGAATAACACATAAAAAGCATCATGACATACTACTATGCTGCAGGTTTGAGTTTTCATTTTTTTAATCTTTTGCCAGACTATTGGCCGTAAGGCTAAAATAAGTTGCTTAAATAGGGACCAAAGTAGGTATATCCTCCAAATTTTCTGAAACAAAAAGACCACATCAAAACTAATGGCTACTGACCTTAGCAACAAAATGCATGTATGTATTAGGGTTTAACAGAAATTCAGCATAATAACACTGGCTATATGGTGCAGTTGAAAAGCAAAGAGATTCCAATAATTTATTATTATTTTGAGCAAGTAAATGAATTCATATCACAGTTAACATGTACACAGATGTTTTAATATGATGACTAGCTCATTGCTAAAATCACAGAAAAGCTTTCATAGAATGACCCAATGGCAGTCATAAGTTAACCATAATACCTTACAAAAAATGTCCCCACAATGAAACTGCAAAAATAATGCCAGTCTGCATAGAAATTTCACTTGTGTTTCCTGTCCTCTCTTTAAAATTAAGTTTCTAACCAAACTTTTTATTTATTTACATGCTCAAAATAATTGGGATCTCCTATTGCAAAGCCAGGTCATTATTTATTGATTTTAATCTGGTGAAGTACTTTTTTTCTTCAGAAAATTGAAAGGAAGTACCTACTAAGCTGTACCTTTACCTCTCCTCCCATTTCGTAAAATGTAAAATTGAGTTCAGTGGGTATCGGGACAAGACTACTTTACAAACAAGTATCCACTTCAGTCAGTTTTCTTACCATCATCATATCTCCAGTCTTGTTTAGCTTTCTGAGCTGCAGATATACTGGATGATGTTCGTCTCCGTCTTGGAGGAACTGTGTAGGATTCCATTTCTGATGGAGCATCTGCAATATCATCTAAAGTTAGACTTGCATACATGTGACAGAACCCCAATTTCAAACCAGTAGATTTACAAATTTTGAGCAGTTGATTGGCTTCTAAACCAGTAGATTTTTATCGGTATAAATTTTACATGTTTGAAGGGTTTGAAAACAAAACAAGTGCATTTTTTGCCAAAATATGTATTCTCTTCATACTATAATAAAACAGCAAGTTTTGAACATGAATCAGATTCATGTATTTTGTGAAGAAACGAGAATGTCCTCTCTATATCAGCATTAGAATGTGGCAATGACAGGACAACCACGCTCAGCCTGCAAAGAAGTTCTAATTTCAATTTTCCTGTTGCCGGGTTTGTAAGGTTGCTGACTGTTCTCCAATACTCCTCCAAGCTATGTTCACCCTGAGGAGGAAGTTCCTGACTTGGACTTATGTATTCATGAGCCTCATTCTCAAGGGCTTCTTTCTCTTCACGACTAGGATCCAAAAATCTATCAGCAAGTTTCACCACCGTAAATAAAAAAAATACGGATTGATTTAGACTTCAAATAAACTATGAAAAAATACATAATGTATTTATGCTTTTATGAATAATTATCCCAATTTTAAAATTAATTATCTTGTAATACATTTTTAACTGATATATTTTATCTAGGACTTGAACTTCATTTATGTACATGAAAACTTCAAATAGTTTATGAAATACTAAAGATGCATACCTTTTATACACATAATGCAAACTCAGGACTTTTCCTACTTGCCTGCACACACTTAAACTCCGATATCCAAGCATTGTTGAATTTGTAATATTTCTTAGCTGGTAGTTTCTTAGCATTGGCAGAAAGCACACATTTCGGCATTTTGACATGAACAAAAAATGTAAGAGCTGTTTTTAAATATTCCTCTTAAAACATCTTGAAAAATACAATAACAATTACACAAGACAAAAAATCAAAATACTTACTCTAGTGTGTCTGCCGAAATAATTTTTTGTCGTCTCCATTTTATCTCTTTTCTGCCAGAGGTCGACTGATTTTCATCAAAGGCTCAGAAGACATTATGGACCACCTTTCATCCCTTTATTACTTATAAAACCTCAAAAAACATCCCGCATTTGGCCTTAAACTCCCCAAATTACATCAATAAGGTAATCAATTAACAGCTTGCTGTGTACACATGTTGGCTGTTCTTTAACAACTCCAATCCTATTACTCTGCCATGCATCATTGCATCAGTCATTGATTGTACTGATGGAATATTTCTGGTCCCCAGTAGACTGGTTCTGGCTGGTTTCTCTAATGTGTTGATAGAACGCGTAAAAATACCGTGTTTGTTTTTTTTTTATTAAATTTTGTAAATAATTCTTATAATTTTCAAAAATGGTCGATTTTGACTATGAAACGGTACGTGCGGTAGACAGCCTTTAAAACGGTATTTTTTGCCTACTTCCGGATGAATCACATGTATGGACTTAAGAAACTTTAAATGCTGCAATCCAAAAATGTTTTTCTTAAGAGCTTTTTTAAAAAAATGGGAGGAGGGGGGTTAACTCTCACGCATGAGGCTTTATGCCATGATTAAGCAATATGAGTTAATGATCCTTGAGTTGTCATAGTTTAACTGTATTTTAATCATAGTCTGCAAGCATAACAAAAATATTTTATCTGATTTTTTATTGAACCATTTCATTTTTCAGTCACTATGACGTTGAATTTGGATTGTGTGACTCAATAGGTCTCTTCCTTACCTAATATGCAAGCTACATGTGTATACACAAAGTTTGGTCAAGGTAGGTTTTCAAAACTAAGGTTATCTTTTAGAAACCAAAATGGACATACAAATGGACACATAAATGGATGGAACAGCAAAACAATATGATATTCTCTGATTTACTGTTGGGCACATATAAACAACAAGAGAACTTTCTTGACTGGGAAAATAGGTTTCTAACCTGCATTATAAGCTTTTGAAAAGTTTCACTATACAGGCCTGCTTTCAAATCTTTTTATCTTACTTCCTGTAAGACATTATGCTCAATATCATATTGACTGCTAGAGGCCAAGTTTCTGTTTTGCCTCCCCATCAGTCTTTGTATAAGTATGGCAAGTGCTTACCACTCACTGCATAAAAAGGGCATGTTCTTTGTATTATAAATCTTCTCTACTTAAATTCATGGTATGACAAAATTTATATTCTGACATTATTCTATTTCTGCTATAAAATGCCCAATACATGTATTTATCTTCCATAAACTGTACTAAGCTATAAATCTCAATAATATTAATATTAATAATAATGGTGTGAGATATCCATCAACATAAGATTACCATACTTATCAATTGAAAACCTCATGTTTGATAATAAGCCCACACCCTATTTTTACCAAATTTTATAAAATACCTACCAAAGATTCATTTTTTTTCATAATGAACCCACCCCCTATATTTTGACAAATTTATTAGACTGGTCCCCTCTTCTTATAATGGGAGAAATACTGTAGTTCTTTGAATGTATTTTCTGCAACATAGTCTTCTTTGAGTACTCATAAAATCCCATGTACAGATATGGCTCCAGGAATACTCCAAGGTCAATCTACACCCATTTGGGATCTGTAAATTCCCAAGACATGAAATGTCATCCTGCATGTAATCACATCTGTAGTAAACATGATTATAAGTACATATATGCAGCCTACTTCAGATGCACAAGAGTGTACAGAAGGTTATTCAAACTTTGTGGATAAAGATGAACTATATATTACCATGAATGTTACATTATATACCCACCTCATGTAAAATAGTCCTCTGTGTAGACAACTATTAGGGAATGGTGGACTCGGGAGATTACTGATCAAAGGTTTTAATGACACTGACCATTAACAAAACATACTGTGCAGAAGAAATCACTATTTCTCTATTACATGCACCGTTTCCTCAATCTCTGACCTTAGATCCTAAAATATATTGGTTTCTTTCTTAACTTAAGTGCAAGCCATCCACAAAGTTTAGTCAAGAAATTTACTCTAGAACAAAAATTATTTGGCAAAACCCATTTTTCTTCGAGTCATAGTGACCTTGACCATCAACCTTTTGACCTAAAAATAAACAGGCCTCATCCTTATCTTAAGTGCAAGCTTTCCATACATTTTGGGAAAGGTATGTGGTCGAGAACTAATGTTTTTATGCAAAAACCATTTTTTTCTTCTTCCAGCCAGAGTGACCTTAATAATAATAATAGTGATTTGTGATTTTTGGAATTTAACGACATTTTTAGCATATGACAGGCCTTACATGGGGGCCAGTATATTTGGTGGATGAAGAGCCTGGGAAGAACCACCAACTGATAGGAAACTATTGGTAAGATTTCTCATATACCCACAATGATCTAGCCAAGACTTGAACACACACAAGCAGGCGAGATGAGAGTGATTTGTAAAGGCAAGTGCCTTAGATCCCTCAGCCACCTAGGGCCAATAATTATAATAATAATAATAAATAATAATAAATAATAATAATAATAATAATAAAAATATTCTATTTAAAGATAGTAATACAATTAGTTAAAAGCTATTTTGCCTTGAGGCACTCTAATAAACTAATGTAACAAAAGTTATATGTACAGACATTTACAAATAAACTAATACTGAACCAACACCATCAAGAAATACTCTACTATAGAAATGTACAAGTCAAAGAACAGACAGTCAGAAAGTATGTAAGATGCAAAATCAAATAATAATTATCCATTTATGGCATGTCTTTACTTAGATTTAAATTCTTGTCAACTGCATGCAGCCTTAACAAATAATGGTAAAGAAAACAAATATTAAGAGGAAACATCACATGGTGCATCTAAAATTATATGTGCAGCCCATTTGTTTAACTTTAAGACTGTATAACTGTGATTTAGAATGGTTCACCCAAATTGTTTTACAATAGTCAATAGTAGATAAAACCTATGCATTGAAAAACAGCACTCGGGTGTCATGGGGTAAATATTTTTTAATGCAGCTTAGAGAGTATTCCTACAACATTTCCATAATCCATGTCCTTCAGTGGTTTTTCATTAGTTTTGTTAAGTCAGTAACACAGGAGTGTGAAGCATGAAAAACTGACTGACCCTCATGTACAAGATTATACTCTGATATAGAGGTCTCAAATGTGTAATTTTAATATTGAACTTACAAAATAGGTGAATAATTTCCAACTTTTCCAAGTCATTTAAAATTCTGTTTATCAGATCATTTTTATTTTGAGAACAAAGAATCTACATAGAAAAGAAGAACAAATGATATAAATTCTGGCTCAGACAATGTAAATTTAAATTTTTGCATTTGAAAAAATACTCCCAGACATGAGTTGAAGCAATATTGCACAATTTGATAACTAAGAACATTTAGAGCAGGATATGATTTTTTACAATAAGGAACTGTCTTTCTAATCAATAGAACATTTAAAACAGAAAACTTACTTTTTCAACACTGAACCTCCACAGGAAATACATGTGTGATGTCACATACATTTAGTTCACTCAGTCAAGTCAACTGAAGTACCTAGTTAAAGTGCCATATACATGGATTTCAACATAACTGTTTAAAACATTTCCACCAAAAAGTGTGTTGATACCACTATGGACATTCACCACAGATGCTGTATTGGATTTTGCACAAGAAATAGCATTCCATTTGTTGGATATTTGTCTTTAGGGCTGATTACTGGAAGCAGAAATTGTGCAAGATCTAGATGTGCTGCTAAGAATGGAGCAGACCTGCTGGTGCTGATATGCATTAATTTGGCTGTAGTTAGTGTTACGGAATTATGTATTATTTTGTTTTTAAATAATGGTATAGTTTTATGATCTCTGCATAATAGTCAAACAGCTGTCGTCTTGCAGAAAGTACATATACGGTATTTCAATGTGATTCAGTACATTGGTCTTGGGAAATATTGTCGGTTGTAGCATTAGTCATATCATGTGATTTAGCGTGTGAGGGTTGAACTTCTGACCTAGATTCTATGTTCAATTAAGAAGTCAATACTTTGTTGACTTTTAATAACGTCAGTGCACAGGCACTTTAGTGGTGTCACGCATAACCTAGTTTCTGATTGGTTCAGAGAAGGTTGTTTTCTAGAAGGATTGAATCATTTTTAAGTCGCAATACAGGGAATGATTCCTTTTGTTGAGTTTAAGATCGCAATTCTGATGTGTTTGTTTGAGACGTAGAATAATTGGGTTTTTATTTGATTTGTGCAGTCAAAGAAGATGTAATCGGAGCATTCATCATTCTAGCATAGTTTGTCAGCCTGAGAGGTCATAAACAAGATTGGTTCATTTTGTGTGATTATTCTGCTTCCGAGATTATTATGCAGTACATTCTGGATTTAGTACTGATACTTCAAATTTAAGTATTATTCAGCTCCATTGGAATTAGCGGAAACATTTCTAGAACTTGTGTGATATTCCATATTCACAAGGATTATTTGGAATTAATATTTGGATATAACTGATTCTTGTAAAAACATCAACACTTTAGTGGTTTCATTCAGAATATCTTCATTCGGAATATTTGGATTAACTTCCGGATCAGTGAACTTTAGAACAATTTAGGACTTTTAAGGATATTCTATACTGTAAGTTATTTTTAATTCTTTCACTTTGACTGTTTGTTGAAATATTTTAATATTTTAGGAAATAAAATATTTGTGTTTTAAATCTTGAAAGCTTGTTTGAGTCTTTTCTTTTGTTACATTTACCCCTAGTCGTAACATTAGTTATTCAAAGATTCAATGTTTTTGTGAGCAGATATTTGTATTATCCAATTAGGAGAAATGCAGTGATCAATCAATTTCTGGATTAAATGTCTTCAGGTGCTGTGGTTGGGCAACTTTTTTTCTCAGTTGAGAGACCAGCATTTATCAACATTCTCTTCATAAATGCTGGTCTCTCAACTGAGAAAAGAGTTTATTTACTCCTATAGGTTGATAGCTAAACAATGTTTGTCCTGGGGGTGGGGTGCAAGGTCCACATCACGGTAGCCCATCAAATGTTTTTCTGCATATCAACAAAAGCACCTTACAGGGCAGCATGCTGAGTTTTCTTGGTTTTGCCATATTTTAGATTTAATGACTCGAACATCTCTCAGGATCTGGACCAGGACTTCTTTTGGAAACTCTCAATAGGAGAAAACCACATACCCCCTGCTGTTTCTATGACCATACTATTTTTATCACTGATATCCACTCAACTACTGACTCTATATACAGCATCCATATCTTGATAATAAAAAGTAGTCAATTAGAGTAGTCCTGGTGGGATGAGTTTTGAATCCTCCCACAGTCTAAGCCAATCAAAACTTAGAATGATAAGCAAGAATTCTGCAGGTTTATTTGGACCAAACAGATTCATAATGAGTGATATGTTAACATGTTAACTTACCAAAACTAATAAACAACAAATCAAGGGGGAAAATGCACCAACTATGATATAACAATATTTATAAAGTTCTTTAGCAACATGCTTTTTGAAATTTTTTGACAATGTTCCAAGTTTGGAGATAGTTCGATAATTTCCTGGGTCATCTTCTGCACCACTCTTATAGATAGGGCATACTCTTGCTACCTTTAGTAGTCAGGGGTCTAACCTGTACAGGTGATTTTGGAAATCACTTCATTAGCTCATTTTGGTGAAAATACAAGATTTGTCTCCCTTTGGCCTCAATATGACAAATCAGTTAAATAGGTAATTTTGACTGAGTTTATTACAGGGAATTTAATTATGCAAAGTAGTCGAATGAAGTTCATTGACTTGCTTTCCCCATAAAGTTAGTTGTGTCCCATTTTTAATTGGAAAATAACTTTGCCAAATGATTTTCAGCATTTTAATATTCATTGCCAAGTTTCATAATTTTTGAAGTTTCATAATTCAGTAACTGTATGCTAAAATGGAATCAATAATCAGACTGTCTAACAGGAAGAGCTGACAAACTTGATTAAAACTCCATTTAAAATAAATACAAAAAGATGTTATTGTCACAATCCCCATCTCTGCACTTGATCCAAACCCCATTTTTGCACTTGATCCAAAGAATCAGTTGTGTGATGCCTTACACTGATTTAATCAATTTATCACATTGTATCACATGGCTGATTTTTTTCTTTAAATTTAGCAGTTTAAATAGTGAATCATTTTGTGAATATCTATATTTATTTCCCCTTTGGAAATTAAGTCATGAAAACGTGACTGTGAAAAGTAACTCCTGTAAGTGATTTGTGTATTATTCCATATCATTCAAGTTTTCCAGCCACTATGGATATCTAAATCGTCTTTTCATGCCCTGCAAATTTGTATAAGGTTATATATATATATAGGGTGGGGATCTCAGTAGTTTTAGATTTATGATCAAGGAGCCACACTTGCATGACCCATTAGGGACCATCCACTGAATGTTGGTGTGATGGTGGGGGCTGGGTTTTTCTTTCCAACCAGGATATTTCTTTTTCTTTTTATCTCAATATTTTTAAAACCAATATGATGGATAGAATTTGCTAAATTAAATCTTTCTTCTACAAAATCAAAGTAATGAATATTTTTTATATTTGGGAGCCAATTTGTTTTCTTAAATATAAATCCCAGGCCTTCCCCCTTCCCCCAATTAAATGGTTGATCCTTTAGGGCATGATTAATAGGGTCTGTAAATCCATCCCCTGTGCTCAGATTGAAATCTTAAAACTGTTGGACACATCTACTGACCATGACAATCCCAAGGGTTTGAATTCTCTACCTCAAATGCTGTTGGAGTATTGCCTGACATTACACATGTGAATACACAAACAAGAAACATACAAATGACGTTATATTTTTTTATAATGTTTTCTTTGCCAGACATATATATTTTAGCATCATATAGGTTATTTCCATTTATATCAAAGAGTTACTTTTTCCACAGTAGGTATTGTGATAACTATAAATATTAAAACATGAACTCTTTGTTCATTTTTAGCTGATAATAGTTACAACTAAGAAAAACAAAACAAACAACAACAAAAAACACTATATGGTTCTGTTTTATATACATGTAAATACACAATTTTATATGAATTCATTGGAAACTACTTCCTTACAATCAGTTTAAACTCATGAAAGTGCTTATTCAGCTATATACTGTATTATAAGGTGGCAGGGGATAGTTTCATAAACTGGCCCTCTGTCAAATTTCTTAACTTATGGCTATAAAGTAACTTTTTCAGCTATTATTGTTTAATAATTAAAGATATGGATATATTTGTGAATTAGTTGTTTCAGGCTTGTGTTGTTCTTAAAATTGATGAGGTATGTGCACCTCCCATAGTTACTTCCCAGTATGTAGACAGTGAAATACCAACAGTTGGCTAGGAAGCGGAGCTAGCCACCCATAGCTGTAGACACATGGGTTCAAGGCAAGTAGAATATCTGAAAAAACGGCCTGGATGGCAACTATTTTAAATTGCATCAAACTGTTTAGTACACAATGTTTTTCAAAATTATCACCTAGGGAAAGGGCTTGTGTTTGCACTGAGAGAATCATTTTGTGTCAAAATGACCTTCGGGCGTGAAAAATGCAGCCCTTGTTGAAGCTGTGAAACAGATGACCGATTTGTACTGACCCTTTATCCAACCAGCACATCTTAATCCTTTAAGATTTTTAATTAGGCAAACTAACTTCAAATTTATTATCTCAACCAAGCGATTTCATTTTATATACATGATGACAGCTTCTATATCCACTACATCTGTCGACTTCTAAACTAGAAAGTGTTGCTTGCTCCCAATATTCAATCCACATTTTCATTATTTTCCACTTTCTCAATTTTTAACTGCAAGGAACATAATGATCACAACCATAGATTGAAAGCCTATATTCTTCCACCCAATATGTAACATGCTTTTGTTTTTCACCAGAGGAAATTTATTCCATCTACTTCTGAGACACATTAAATTAAACCAACAATTACAGTTCAGGGCTTGAAGTACATAATTTATATTCATTTCTTTCAGACATATATGCATTTTAGGAAATAACTTAGATTTTTTTTCTTTTTTATGTATGATTGTGCTATAAATGGTGTCATATTCTTATAATAATTCTTATCAATTTATTCTCGAACCATTTGGATAGCACATGTAACATGAAATGACTGCTGAAGCTAACTTTGTAACATTTACTTTTCTTTTCCAAAGGTCTATATTAATATTAAGAATTCATCAAAGTTCCTTTTATGTGCAATCTTACAAAAAATATGAAACAACTTAGGACTCAAAATTCCTTTACAAGGAAACATATTCAATAACTTTTGCGAAGAAGGTCTTTAAACACAATGGAAATGTATGTCCACAGAGGTCACCAAGATCACTGTTCTCCTGTACACCTTGATTCGTTACGGCAGGTTATGAATTAGACGGATGTGATGCAATGCATAATGACCTCATGTCTAAAAATAGTCCACGTGGGCAGTGTCATTAACTCTACAGACAAACTCAGTAACATGGCGGCTTAATATCAATATGTAGTGTACCTGAAGACCATGTTCCTGGGGCAACATTACCTTAAAGACTAATAGAAAGTCACTGTCAGAGATGCTGTCAGAATTTTATCTGAAGGGAGGAGCTCCCCTCTTGTCACCAAAATAAGGGGGGAGTAGAAAAAAATAAAGGGGGAGGAGGAAACAGCCTAAGTTCAATATTTACCCAACACATAAATATCCGTCGCTTTCTTTCTTCCTGCTCTATTTAAATCAAAATCCTCAATAGATGTCTCCTCTAGCTGTATAAACATTAATCTGTTTATCATTTCTGAGCATAATTTGTTCCTTGTCCGTATATGAATATTGTTCTGTGCAGAGAACACCCTTTCACATATGCATAGCTAGCTAAGTCAGCTTGAACAAGTTGGAAAACTGTTCTTTATGGTTGTTATGTACAATTTTCAACAGCTCATAAGTATTGTCTCTTTTTTATCTCTGCTCCAAAATAATATTTTAATTTTTTCACAAACAAGAGCTCTACCAAAGTTTCACTTTTTTGAATCAGTGCTTTGCTGACTACTATGCCAGATTTCTTATCTGTTCCACAATATTGTATTAGGGTTAAAGTCCATCAATGCCATAGTCAGTTTGTTCAGACAGAGGTATTTTGATCAAAATAAATATCCTTACTTATACATTTTTTTTAGATTCTTATTTATTCAATTTATCTTAACCCTTAGAGTGGTATATAGTTTTGTAGCACAAGATCACTCATGGCAGAATTTTTGAGAAAAGAAATGAAAAATTGCAGTCTACTTTTAAATTGCCTGTATTTTAATTAAGCTTGGATTTCTGACTTTTTGACATTTAATTAATAGGTGGTTGACCGGCATGCTGTCTGTTTTTGTCAATCCAGCATGTACATTGGACTCGTACTCATTTTCGGGTTCACAATTATTCACTGCTGTTTCCAGTAACACTTTCCGGGATCCAAAAATCTCATATACTTCAAAACTTTAAAAATCATTGTCATTATTGCTATCATCGGCCAGTATTTGAAGATGAACCATGTTGGGAGTCAGCCATTTTGGAATTTCTTAAAGCCCTTACTTGCAACACGCATTTGTAAAACTTCCTTCATGAATGCAATGTTCAACCTCGACAATGCTTGTTCCAGAGCCCAAATGTGCCAATCAAATTTAGTTTAACAACTGTTCTTTGTACTCAGATGTATAAACAGTTGACTACCGGAAAAAAGACAGATAGTGAGACAAGTGCTATGAGACCCCTACTGGTGGCAGCGGTTTAAGGGTTAACAGTTAAATAAAAAATTGTATACTGTGCAGTGTACATTTTTATATGCACGACTTTAAACTAAGCAGGAGTTCTCGTGCTTCCCTGCTTTCCAAGTGCGCAAATTCGGACAAATTATGCATGATTCGCGCACTCGCGCAAACTGGCAGAATCTCTGCACTGTGTTATACAGCAGAAAGAGTGGTTACAACGTTATCTCCCTACAAATGGAAATGGAAGTAAATTTATATTCTTTATTCAGTAATTTAGGCTATTGTCCTATAATACATACAAAAATGGTCCCTACATTGGAGTGCAATGCACTTATTATAGTATAACTGTCAGACATTAAGTACAGGTTTTTGTCTATCTAATAAATGATATCCTAGAGTAACCACATTTCATTCACTTAACATGAATTTTCATGCGTTTGTTATAATATTATGATAATCTATTCAAATAAACCATAAAAAGTGTTCAACTATATCTACTTCATTTAATCAGCGTGAAAAAAATTTGGCATTCATGTACATAAGTTCATAATTACCGTTTTTCCAAGCGTTTGTATGTTTCCTTTTTTCTGGAAGTGACGTCCATGGTTTGTGACACTCACTTAAAAGTCACATGGCATATGACCGGACCGTGCCAGTTAGACCAAGGTATGGATATTATTAGTTTATAACGTCTCCATGTTTTTGACATTAAAAAAAATTAAATTTAAATATGAATAATTTTTTTCCATTAATTCTATATGCAGTTTGTGCACTTACATTACAGCTTGCTTGTTCTTTACCATATAGATACAGGACTTAATAGACTGAGAAAGAGACAGACAGACATACAGAGAGACAGAGGGAGAAATAAATTTAAAAATAGACACTGGTGAATGGATACACATTTTATTATAATAGATTCAATGTCTTTTGATGTAGAATATATGTTTATTATGAAATAATACTGAAACGAAAAAGTCCGTAGTGAATATACATTTTGAGTGTAAATTTTTCTTACGTTGTATACAAACTCCACATGATTAAAACCAAATATTTACATTGGCTAACCAGTTGTAGAAATTCCCAAAGTGGATTATCCTGTTCAAAATATGTAAACAAAGCCAACATGTGATCGGCGGAGCTGTCTGTAGCATATAATAGAAAATTCAAGGTAAAAAAGTCGGACACAAGAAAAGCATTAGTGAAAACATAGAATTTCATTATGATTTTTTAAAATTACATGAAATTACCTTTTTGAATTGCATTTTGTATGCTTTTACTATAAAATTACATTCTTTCGCTTCTGAAGAATGCTGGTGACACAGCTGATGACGTCAATATCTCGAAAAAAGCGCATTATATAGCAAAACATGGAGCACGATTGAAAGAGTTCCACGACAACTGGCCATTGGACGATATATAAACTGTGGACTTTGAGATTAAATCAACTTATAGAATTTTTCTAAAGATGGATGTTCACACCAACGTTTATCTTAATATTTTTTTCTCTTTAATATCTTGGTAAATGTTTTATGAATTAATAGTGAATTTTTTCTGGAATAGAAGTTACAAAACACTCTGAAGCAATGTCACCTTCATATCTACCTGCTTCAATATTAAGTTTATGGCTAGAACATCTAAATATAGAAAAGTCCAGAGGAATTTAAAAAGGTAATTCTCTGCATAGATATTTCCCAACATTCCATAGTGACTTGTATTCTTTATGATACATAGATTCTGTTGACTGATATACCTTTACATGCCAATTTTGACGCATACAATCTTTGCGATGTCTGAAAAAGTTCATGCATGAAAACTTTTAAATCGCACATATTTTTTCGCTCTATAAATATTCAAATAATCTTCAAGAATTCCTCCACCATGTCTGTATCAATTTAAATATAAATACTTGCCTTAAGATTTTTCTAACAATTTTTTTCTTCTAAATAATTATTATTGAGATTGCCATTAATAATCTAATTCATTTAGTTCTTGATTTCACCAGTCAGTCTTATAATTAAAAGGAATGCACGAACAGAGGTAGGTGCATATAAGTTGGAAAGTAAAAGAGTACACATAAAAAGAAAATGAATGAACAAATGAACAAACGAACAATAAATGAATGTAAGAAAAGAGAGACTAGTAGAAATTGTGAAATATATGAATTTACACATGAATGAGAATAAACAGGAGTATTATAAAGGACCATAACATTTCACAAAACAGACATTATAATTTTACTGAAACCAGGAATGGAAATACAAGATGCAAATTAAGAGAATGAATAGATGTTACTTTTGAACAGGGTTTTTATTTACTGTTTTTATTAGACTGAACAATAAAATGATTATCTTCTTAGCCGATAAATCACTAATCTCCCCAAATTAGATGATTTAAAGACTATAAAAACAAGTCCTTATTTGTTGACTCTACTAAATCTGGTTTATATTTTATCTTTTGAATGTTGTTTTATACACACTGATATGAGCAGAGCAACATAGCTCACAGAGTATACGATATAGTTCAGCATAAGCATCACATTGTGAACACTCCAATTTTGTTCTGTTTGTCCAAAAGCAATATGGTGGTGCATTCCAGATCTTGTGGGTAAATGGCATCAAATTCTATTTATAGCAACAAGGCGAATTCGTAACCTGCCCTATTCAAGAGATATCTTTCTTATATTTATCCTTTCCGACTTTATTGGTGACTCCATGTGTGATGTCCTGATCATTCATGTCGTTTTATCTCCTGTTATAATTTTTTGTTCTTGTAATTTATATTTCCAAAAATGTTAGTGTTGTAAGGAGACTAAGGGACTAGTGCAGTGCACATTTTCGCCACTTCAGGAAGTTGCATAAAACTCTATTATTAACATAGACATGCAGACCAGATTTTCAACTGAAAGCTCCTAATGGTGCTAATATATTCATAAAATCTAGTGGCATGTTATGAAAAAGTGTGCCTTTGGATTCCAATGAATTCTGCACAAGAATATCAAGAAGAAAATGTACCTGTTGTAGATGTGTCTGCAGTAGTAGTGGGAGTCTCTTGAGTTGATAAGGCGGTGCCGCCTTCTGTTGTACTAGATGCAGTAGATGTTGCCGATGTGCTTGTGGTCTGTAGCATACTGGTACTTGAAGTCAAGATGGTTCTTTGACTGGTAGATGTCGTTAAAGAAGACGATGTGGTTGGCACTGAATTTGTTGAGCTTTCTGATGTGGTTGAAGTCGTTGTTGTTGTTCCCTTGGAAGTTGTACTTTCGGGTATCATTGTTGTCGCACCAGTAGTGGTAGCAGCAGTTGTACTCTGTGAAGTCATTGCTGATGCAGCACTTGTAGAAGCTGTGAAAGAGATGACCAATCCAACCACCACGTCTTAATCCTTAAAGACTTTTAATTAGGCAAACTAACTTCAGATTTATTATCTCAACCAAGCAATTTCATTGTTTTTATACACGACTACACCCATCCACTTCTAAACTATAAAGTATCACTGCTCCCAATATTCAATCCACATTTTCATTATTTTCCATTTTCTCAATTTTTAACAGCAAGGAAAATAATGATCACAACCATAGATTCAAAGCCTACATTCATCCACCCAATATGTAACATGCTTTTTGGTTTTCACTGGAGGAAATTTATTCAATCTACTTCTGAAACGCATGAAAGTAATTACAGCTCAGGGCTTGATGTACATAATTTATATTCATTTCTTTCAGACATAAATGCATTTCTGAGATAACTTATTTCTTTTTTTATCCACTATTCTGCTTTTATTGGAGTCATAGTTATATAATAATTCCTATTCTCAAACCATTTGGATAGTAACATGAAATGATTGCTGAAGCTAACTTTGTAACATTTACTTTTCCAAAGGTCTATATTAATATTAAGAATTCACAGAAGTTCCTTTTATGTGCAGTCTTACCACAAATATCAAACAAATTGTATAAATATGGGGCTGGGGTGCATAAACTTCTTTTCCTATAAACTTCCATTGACTTGTCAGGTCAAGTTAATTATATTCTTATGTTTTATTTTATCATAGCTATCCAAAAATATAGACCTTTTATCCTCACTTGTATATATTATTTTTTTAATTATTATATTAGGCAGGTGGATGCAGCATTAAATTTGTGCATATAAACTGTCACTTGCATGGTAATATACCTTTCATGGGGAGGCAATCCATTGCCAGAAAGGGAGGTAACTTATACAATACACAGATAGGAAATTCTCAGTTTCATCATTAAACTTATGAGGCACAATGCTTCAGACAGTTAATTGAAGTACTGTTGTCATGGACATGTACAAAAATAGTAATATGCCCTGCCTGTACATGTAAAGAACTATACTGATTGAGAAATTTAAAAAATAAAATTGTGATCAAGGAACATGTACATGTATGTCCCATGACAGGGCACTAAATGATCTAAACGCATCAATAACCGTGGTGTGCGATGGACAGACAAAGGTAATACTGTCTGGTGGGGCAAAAAATTAAAATACTTGCAATGTTTTCCAAGAGCAATTCTTATTTCACCAATCAGGAATTTGCCCTCAACAGTACTGATAAACACATTCAAACAGGTTTAATTCTTTTTACCTGTAGATATTTAATAGATTAAAAGAGTCTGAAAAAGGTTTTGGATATAGCAATCATTTGGTAAAATTTAATGAGTCATTTACAAAGCTGAAAACAGAATGGAAACATTTATATAAGCAAGTTTTTCATCTGCTGTAAAATTATTTTTGAACTGAAGATAGTATCTACAGTGCATCATATTGTGGTCATTATTAATGAATCACACTTTGTTATTTCAGGTGGTATTGTAATTTGCTATGCCTAAGATGAAAAGATTCATTTTTATATAATTTTCTTAACTCTCATGATAAATTTAATTGTTTTTTCTTGTATGGTACTTGGCTATGATAGATGAGTATATATAGATTTACTGTTATTCCTCTTAAATGTGGTGTGGTCCTTAGTCCACCCAGACCTCAAGTATGTTAACCTCCAAAACCCAGTGACACAAAGAAACCCATTCTTGATGGGAATGGTATGTTTGTAGGCTGACAGTAATTCACTGAAAGCAAGTTCCCCTTTATTGCCAAACATTTAGTTTTTTGAGTATTTGTTGTGAAATTTGTAGCTCTTTCAGTAGAGTTTAAAGTTCTTATACATAATATAGTTAAGTAGTTACAGTGTAATTTTAAATTATTTAGCTCATAATGAAGTATTTCCATGTAATCTCACTAAATACCTTTTTTGAAATTCCACTACAAATTAAATATGGAGTTTGGATATATGGGTATAATTAGATTACAGAATTTAGGTTTTGTGCATTTTTGTTTGTATACTAGGGATTGATAAATGTCTGCAGTTGACACAATTTGACAGGTTTAGCTCAGCATTAAGCCTAGGCAGATTCCCAGAGAATGCTTTTTCTGCTATAGCAAATTCAAGGAATTGTACAGGATAAAACCAACTTTTTCTGAATAGCAAAGATCGACCGAGCTATTAATAGACCAGAAATTTATTCTAAGAATGATGTAATTGTTTAAATCCCTAGATGTCATTCAAGCCATATTGTAATCTGCCATTTTGGATGAGCATGATGATGTTGCATTAAACGATTTTATAACATTTAAATGGATCCCATGAAAGAAAAAAAACAAATCAGAAGGAGCTAAACATTGTTATGGGACTTGTAACAATGATACCAGGTACAGACACCAAGATGAAATGAAAGATGCGTTTTTAATCCCGTTTCCCAAGCCAATAACACAAAGGGAGAAATGTGAAGAATGGATCAAGGCATGCAGCAGGCCACATGAAAATTTTAACGTGCAGAAAATAAAATGTTGCACACACATTTGTAGCAAACATTTTGTTGGCAAGAAAGGGCCAACATTAGAACATCCTGATCTGATTCCTGCTTTGTTACACACAGAAGAACATGTACATGATCTATAAATAGTATAATGTTTACATTTGCCTACCTGAGTATTGTTAATTGTTGTTGTGTTATGTTCAGCTTATGTTATGTGGTCACTCAGTTTATTTTTATAGAACAAAAAGCTAATATAGGCAAACTTTGGCGTATAAACTCGACTCCTTAGAAACTTTGAATTGTTGCACTGTACATGTAGAATTATATACACTCTTAAAGATCTAAGTAAAACAAGTAAAACTTTTAAATGGAGAAAAAGAGAGAATATTTGCTTGAAACAAGTTAATAATGGATATATTTAATCAAGTGGATGAAAAACTCAATATTTCATGAGTATCTAAGCCATGAATGAAGATACTTGAGCTTTCACAGGATGAAATATATGTTTTTCACTATTAGCAAGCAAGTTTGCTTTTCATTTTTATGCTCAAACATATTGGCTAGCAATATGTACAACAGATTGAAGTATCAAATTTCTTATTGGTTTAGCATTTATGTTCTGCTGTGTTGTGTGTATCTTCACACATAAAAAATATCAGTAGTAACATAATTCTCCATCCTAATTCTAGGTCAAACAGCATATAAAAAAGAAAAACTTGCAACAAAAAAAAAGCATATCCATATTGTGGGATTTGAACTTGGTTCATCTGCATGTGAGGCAAGCATTCTTACCACTAGACCAAGCAAGCATCTAATTTTTGTTCAAATTTCTTGATCATAATGTTATCGATGCATATTGACGGGGCAGTTAATTATCAAAATTATATATATATATACATTGTTTTATTTTTATATTTCTTTATTTCTTTAGTCCCTTCAGGTGAAGCACTTTCAGAGGAAAAGAAAAGCACCAACCCAAAGAAGCAACCATGTGAAACTGGAGACAAAAGATGTGACATCAGCTGCTGAAAGTCTAATCGAGTTATCCAAAGTAACAATTATACCAACTGTAAACAATTCTACAATTGAATCTGAGGTAGGATATTTTAACTTTCCCTGTAATTCATACTTGAATTTCTGCATTTTGAACATTTCTTAAGGTCAGCTGTACTTATAAGGTCTCCAAGTAGTTTTAATGTACCTTCAATAGTGAGACTAGATAGGGTTTATGTGAGACAATAACAAGACAATACATGTGTAAACATATTTATGCAGAAAGTGAACTGGAGCAGAATTTTTTTTTCTTACATTTTACTAGCAAAATATTTATATCATAATTAAAAAAATTATCATGTGACAGTGACTAGAAAAGGGAGACTAAGGAACTGATTATTAAAAAGGACCACTCCTTCTTTAAAGAGCTCCATCAAGTTACTTGCACAGTTAACTTGCACAAAACTACCTAGGTTTTTTTTAAAAACAAATTCAAAATTGACTTAAAATTGATTTTGTTAAACAGTATATAGTGAATTATTATAAAATTTACATTTATTTTTTCTTCAGCCCAGTACAAGTGACCACTTGGATATTCAGCAAGAAAAAGCTATACAAACAGAAAATGTTACCATGAAACAGTATATGAGAAGGAATTTCTGAATGTAAAAATTGAAAACATGATTTTGAGAAATAAATTAAAAATAGAAGAAGAAAAAAATGAAGGCCGGAATGTTACAGCAGCCAGTACATCCATATCCTTAAGTAGTGTAAGAAGTGATGATATAAAAATGAAACTTTTTACAGGATTATACTATAATCAGTTTCTAGTCTATTTGAATCTCTGGGTGGCAGTGTATACAAACCTGACCTATTGGGATGGTGAAAATACCCAAGAAAATACTAAAAACAGAATAATGAAACTTGAACCTCATGAGGAACTTTTTCTTACATTGGTACGTCCAAGAAGAGGATACAGCCTTGATACAATAGCAAATTTGTTTGGACATGCAGCCTCAACAGTTAACATAATTTTCACAACATGGATTCAGTTGTTGTATTGCCACTTCAATGACTTCCGCCAGATAATGTTTCCAGAACGCAAAAATTTAAGGGCAAACTACCTCATATTTTTAGAATATTTAAAAATATACATTGCACAAATGACTGCACCGAATTTTTTGTTCAGATGCAGAGAGACTTTCATCATCAAGGAAATTTGTTTTCTTCTTACAAGAACCATCATACATACAAAAGTCTCATAGGAGTAGCTCCTAATGGAGCAATTGTGTTTGGTTCAGACTTGTTTGAGGGATTGGTAAGTTATAGGGCCATTGTTGAACAAAGTGGATTGTAAGATTGTATTAACCCTGGAGACCTTATTTTAACTGACGGGATTTATTACTGAAGATTTACAAATAACAAGACAAAACTTTATTAAATATACCACCTTTCCTTGGGAATCGTACAAAATTTAGTGCTCAAGATTAGTTAAAAACAAGGCGTATTGCCAAAGTATGCATACATGTTGAAAGAGTCATTGAGAGAGTAAAAAAATTCAAACTGTTAAGTGGGAATATTCGTTTGTCCCTTTCACGTATGACTGAGCAACTTGTATTTGTAGCATGTTGTCTTGTGAATTTCCATGAGCCAGTTGTGAAATAAAATTTTTCTACTTATAGTTAAAACATGATTTTAAACAATTGATAAGCAATTGATGCCATAACATTCAAGACTAGCAATAAAAGCCTTGACTATATGTATGAACATGTATTATATTCTTCATGATCCTGATGTGATAACAAAAACATCTACAAATGAGTAACACATTTATTCTTAATAATATGAACAATATCTTACTTTATTGTTCCTGAATTAAATTAATTAATACAGAGTATGTATTTATATGCAAAACAACATTTTATTTACACAGCATTTACTTTCTTGGAGGGGCCCCAGGTGGCCGAGTGGTCTAAGACTTTCGCCTTTACCGATCACTGCCATCTCACCTCTGTCCGCGTGGGTTCAAGTCTTGGGCTTGGCCAATGTGGTTATGTGAGAAAGCTTGCCAGTAGCTTCCCATGGGTCGGTGGTTCTTCCCGGGATTTTTCCCGGGTTCTTCCTCCACCAGATATACTGGCCGCCATGTAGTACCTATCATGTGCTGAAAAATGGCGTTAAACCCATAAAACCATAAACTTTCTTGGAACCCTCATTTCAAACAGCTCAGGAGCAACAACTTTATACCATAATGACCTGACATGTCCAAGCATTGTGGTGATCAACTGGTCATCACGTCTGATGCATTCAACATTGGGTATCCCTACCAATGACCATGATACAAAATCACACCAATTTAGTCCCGTTATAGCCAACTGGAACTGGATCTGAAAATAATAATTATGTGTGGTCTTAAGTGCCAGTAAAGTGTTGTTACTGATGGGAATTGTACAAGTCTGTCTTCTTGACCTTGTTTTGTTCTAAACTCCGAAATAGATCAACTGGAGCATATGTATGAAAAACTTTTGGACACTTAATCTCCAGTAGACCGTATTGTTCTGACTCCGAAGGATCTAAAACAAGCCCATCAGGGCTGCATCCCAATTCTGGCCATGCACTGTTGACCCAAAATCCAGTTTTTACAACCTTTATTGCAGGAAATTTAGCCATCATAAAGGACTGGTAATCATTTCTAGCCTGGTCTTCATTTTCAATCCCATACATCATGTCAGGAGAGGTGTATGGATCTAAATCCCAAATGTAAGTACAGACTATTAAGATTGTTAGACTGTATAGCTGTTGATCCAGTAACTCAGAACCAATGACTTGCCCTCCATTGTTCAGAGTGTGACTGTAATTCTGTACCTGGAGTCATATATACATCTGTAATGTTGACATTCCTCCTTCTGGTTTTTTAAAAAAGGTAGAAACTTGAGTCCTAAGAATTCCCTTGCGTTCATCAGAAACTTCATAGTCTGAATATCTGTAATCAACAAGGCTTTCCCACAATGATATTTTGCCTGTCCTAACTGTAAGGTATTTCAGAGAACACACAAAGTCATTTAATTTCCGATCATTAGCTTTTCTTAAGCTTGCAGGCCTGGGATCAAAATCACAGAGTCTTGTCAGCTTTTCCCTGTATGATGAATATGTTGCATTAGTCACTTTCCTTGGATTTTTGTTGCCTCTCTTTCCTTTATTCTATTCACATGGCTTGCTAGCGCAAGACTGTGAATTATATCCAAACTCATTGCAATGTTCATATATTGTTTAGTAGTACTGCTGCCAGTGAGGTGGGAGGCTGATGATCTCACAACTGGTTAAGGAAAATAACAAGGAATACTAACCCACACTGTAGAAGTGCTGACTACTGCCGGATGGTATCAGCATGGGCCACTTTTTCAGCTATGACTAATGGACCCAAAGAAAATATGCCTTCGCTTTGTTGAACCAACATGCGAAGGTAAAAGGAGGAGAAGGTCATGTGAGATTACCAAAATGCTGCTGTCATCACATCCTCCAGAGATGAACCAGTTAAATAGGCCCATGAGGTAGTAATGGCTTGAACCTCATGGGCTTTAATTTTCATGAATGAAAGATCCCTCTCGGTAAGGGACTGGTAAGCTCTCTTGATAGTTTTGGTAATCCAACTCGAAATAGTGGATGCTGAAATATCAGCTGAACCTTTAAGGGGGAGGAAAAGACGCTTCATACTTTTCCTACTCCCATTAGAAGCTGCAAAATAAAAATGTAAAGCTCTAACTGGACATAAAACTCTATCCTGATCGTCCCCAGCACAGATACGACTGAGACAGAGGATCTCAATCGGGAGTGGAGCAACCAATGGAAGCTGGTTTTTTGCTAAAAAAAAAAACTGGTTGGCAAAGGAGAGAAACTGACTCATAATTCTCATCGAATCTTAAACAGCCTTGCTCTATGGATAGAGCATGAAGCTCGCTCCTTCGTCTCGCAGACAACAAGGAGATCAAGAAAAGTCTTGAGGGTGAAGGTTCTCGAAAGAAGCCTCACTCAAAGTTTCATAAGAGGATTTATTTAGAGACCACAAGACACATGAGAGATTCCATCTTGGCATTAGAGAGCAAGACACTGGCCTTTGCAGCTCGAAATACCTGATCATATCTGCTAAATGAGAGTCCATACCAATGGCCGGGCACTTTGAAAACTTTAGTGTGTTAGATAGGGCTGCCCGATAGACCTTGATAGTAGAACCCAAGCATTGTCTCTCTTCAAACAACAGGAAGAGAATAAAATTGACCACTGTGCTCAAAGAGGGACAGCTAGGATTGATACGTTTCCTACTGCACCAATCGCAAAAGATTCTCCACTTGGCATCATTGACATTAGACGTACATCGTCTCCCTTTATTGAACAATGCACTTGGTGACTTTGCTTGAAAACTTCTTCTGGCAGAGAGATCGTTTGAGATGAGCCAAGTGTGAAGGTGGAGAATCTGCGGGCTGCTGTGTAGAAGAGAACCATGGTGCTGCAACAGAAGGTCCCTCCTTAGGGGTAATGTCCTGGGCTGGTCTATCAGCAGGTCGAGAAGATCACTGAACCACAATTAGTGGTGCCACAGAGGGGCTATCAATACAAGCTGAGCAGTCGAGTTCCTTACTTTGTGAAGTACTTGTGGAATCATCCTGAAGGGTGGGAAGGTGGAACCGAACAGACAACCATACTTCGGCTGAAAGCATCTATTGCCCAGGCTCTCTGCTCGGGGACTGGAAAGACATAAAAAGGGGAGCTTGTTAAGCCTTATAGCATTCCTGACTGAGGCTATTGTCTCCATCTTGAAGGGTTCCTCCTGCAGAAACTTGTTTAGGGAGGAAAGATCAATAATTAGATACAACTTTCACCCTTTCGTTGGTACCAGGAAAATCCAGGACTAGAAGGCCAGAGAAAGGTCATTGAGCACCCTCTCCAGTGCACCCTTCTGGACAAGGGAGTGTACCTCTTCCTTTAATCGCACCATATTCAACTGGTGGAAGAACATGAGGAACCTTACTAGAGGAGGAAGGTCTTGAAACCAAAGTCGGTATCCTCCAGCCATCAACCATGATGCAGGACCAAGCCACTTAAAAAAGGTTTAGCCTGGCACCGATGGGAACCCACTGAAGAGGGACACTCTCCAGGAGAGGGATCTAGTCCCAAGAGCCCATAAACCTCCTCCTTTGGCTTCTATGGCACGTCCTTCTAGGGCCCGATTGACGAGGGAGAAGTCTGAACTGGGTTGTTGCTTAGACTGGGGCTTCGTGGCTTTCAAAAATTTCAGTGGCTGGTTTCGACGAGCCTGGAGTGGATGTTAGGGAGCAATGTTTCTGGCCCCTCAAATCCTGACAAGCCACAGAGGGAATGAGACCTCCAAAAAGGGTCTCTGCCTTGAGGGCAGCAGCCCTCAGAAGGTTCTTACTGTGCTCCAGTAATACCTTGGATGTGTCCAATGTAACATCCCTGCAGAGGTGGAGAAGTTCTGCCAATAAAGCCGTGGACAAGGATAACACATGCCTTGATGTTTTTGCCACTGCTTCCAACAAATGTTGAAGAGCAACAGGAGACAGAGAATGCTCCTTCAGCAGGCTGCCGAAAAGAGGTCAGCATGTGAAGCCACAGTGACTAGTGACCTAGCCTTTTGCTCTAAGGCCTCCAGCGTTTCAACTGGAAGGTGAGCCGAGGTCCCTGTGGAAATAGCCACTTGTGACTGTGTGGAATCCAAGGTGGGAGGTTTAAGTGGCCAGGAAGGGGTGTGAACCCTATAACTACAGTACAGCTCACGTGATTTTTCGGAACTCCGCGCATTGCGGTGGGGGTGGAGAGTGAGTGGAGAGGAATAATAAACACCCCTCCACCATCACTCCATGCGTCCTGACGGAGTTGTCGCAGAGTCTCGCAGAGAATAGCCTTGCACACCACGCTTTCTCATGGAGTCGCATCCAATCACCACCGCGGAGTGGACGTAGTCTCGATAATATGGGCGTGGTTTATTGTTTATTACCCATGCAAGCAGAGGTTGAGAGAGAGAGACGGGGGGGGGGGGGGGGGGTAGGGGGGGGGTGGCACCGATTTATCTACATCATTATCCCTCTGGGGAGCAATTTGCTAACTTTTTTATACTGAAAAAAACTTAGTAATTCAGTTAATTATAAATATTTCCTTGTTCTAATGAAGATAATGTATCATACATAGTGCCAAATCATATTTAAGATGATGATAACGTAATGACAATGCCTCGTAAACTGTATTAAAACTACATTTTGCGCAATGAATCTAATTTCTTTTTCTTCAATACTATGTTATCGGAATCTAAACATGCATTCATATTCTTATTTCTTTTTCAGTAAACGCAATACAAAATTGTAATGATCATATGAAAGTCAGTGATATTGTACTACCTGCAATGAAACGAACAATAAACATCGAAAAAATTAATAACAAAGCTGCAGTCATACCTGACTGAAGTGAAACAAAATCGCACAAGTTCCGATGGTTACTCCATGCATGAGTACTCATTCACATATTGTACGTTTTTTTCTGACATCCAATCGCTTAAATAAAGCATTATTAAGATTTCACATCGTTATTTTTTTTAAAACTGTACTATTTTGCATTAATTACCAAAGTAGCGGGGTTTTTTTAAAATCACAAATGGTCGCAAAAGGTCATCCTAGATACATGTAGTTGACATGTGCAAGTAACCTAGCACAATAGAAGCCATCAGCACTGCGTGTTTTCTTTGATATTGATGTGTTAATTTCATGTGCTAACTGTTAACCTAAAAGTACAACAGCAACGCTTCTGTGGGTTTGTTTTCTTTGCCATTGATTTGACAAACTTGCGCATCAGATGAAATTAATGTTTAACTTTTTCTTTTCTGTTCATTTTCCTATTGCATAATACAGAAAAATAAGATGAATAAGTTTAGATCATTAACTCTTCTTAGTAAAGTTCCCCCCCCCCCTCTCTCTCATAAAATATGGAATCCTAATCACGACTGCCCAAGTTATCGTAAACTGAAATCTGGAAAAGTTAACAAGTGGTAAGAAACAGAAACACGCTCAATAACCAAAGGCTCTAACAGTCAGAAACAGGAAACTGCATACTTTAATATCTGCGTAAAAATAATTAAAAAAGTATATTTTATTTTTATATTTTCACCATAGGAAAATGAGCAAATAACAGGATACACATGGAGACAATACATCCATGCAAAATGCTCTAAACTTGTTGGAAATTCAAATCTCTGAACATCTCAGATTTTAGAATTTTCCATATTATTTTTCATTTCGGTAATAAGCCGAGTTCAGATTAATTACTAACAATTATCAAACTTCCGTTGTTAATGGCGGGACCATAAATGCGGTTGTAAAGTACAACGCGCTAAGTCAGATGGCTTCGTGTGATAAAAACACACTTTTCCCAAGCTGAAACTTACATCATCCTTTGATGCAAACCCTTGTTAATATTTTACAACAGTGTTCACAATGGTCACTACCTTGATTTCTGTAGAACATCCGCTGAAGTCAAGTCTTTATTAGGGAGAGACAATTGAATTTTCCAACGATGGGGGGGTGGGGGGGGGGGGGTAAATGCATGAAAACAATTGTCTTTCTCTGATTTTTGTAGCAGACGTAAATCCGTTCCATATTTAACTTAAAATAAATAAATATTGTGATGAAAGAACAAAAAATATCCTGGTCGAAAAAAACAAAACAACATATAAACCCCGTATATTAAATGGTCAGTCCCTTACAGTACACATGCAGTCATAATATTCAGCCTCGTGACTCTACTATTACTGCTTAAAGACTAAGCACGCGGTTTGCATTTCAGTGTAAATTCAGTGTTTTAGGTTTGTTGTTGTTTGGGGGGGGGGGGTAAGCAGAAGCAGATGTCAATTTGGATTTTAATTGTCCATATCTCAGAGAATTACTTTCCTTTGGAACAAAATGATAAATTTATTCTGCTTGAGAGGCTCAGCAATGTGTGTGTCTTGTCAAGTCAGTGCATAAGTTTGTTCTTATTTCTTTGAAATAAATTAAAATCATAAACTTATTGCAAAAGAAGTCGACCAACCTTTAATAAACAGTAATGTGTACTGAATATACAAGACTTTTGAAATTATTTTATATTGTCCAAATATATGATCGAAATAAAAACGACTGATTCTTCAGATGGTATCCAGTTGTAAATCACTCTTGACGTCTGTCTTTCCATAGGTGGTCTTCATTCATTGGCTGTTCAGATGTCAATCAGTAATGTCGACTAGCCCCTCCAACGTGGAGTTTACATCGGCGTGCCTGCCGAAACGCAGTGGTGATTTGTAGGTATTTACGCTAATTTATGCCTCCACCGCGGAGTGCTATCGCAGAGCTAAAGTGGAGGGGATTAAGTACCCCACCGAGATGCGCGGAGTTCTGAAAGCTGTACTGTAGCAGAAGAGACCAAGGGTCTCAACAGAGAAAAGGGGACCAACCACACTCAACATTGTCTATAAAAATCCTGGCCCTTACTAAACCTTTGGGACAACTCCTTTATTGAAGCCAAGTGAGGAAGCAACAAAAGATCTGGTCGAGAGATAGACCCAGAGAGTTTCTCTAAGCTGGAGAGAATTTTAGTCTCCTCAAAACCTTAAGACTTGAAACACAGATCACTGGGCAAGAGACAGTAAACCTCATTAACTGCTTTGTCAAAAGATCATACCACTTCCTCCTTTGCCGCCTTAACCGAAGGTTCAGGGAACCTGAACAAAGGGGGTGCCACTTCTGCCTGTTCCATATCAAACTAGTGAGAATCCACGAGGACAGAAAGGACATCTTCATCCCATTCTCGCTGCTGGGAAGCTGCACTATGCGACCCAATGTCTCTCTGCTGGGGAGACTTGGGAGTAAGAGGGACCTCGACCCGACCCGAGACTCCTCACATGAGACTGTCTCTAGTTGGAGATACAGCAGTTGGGTGACAGCAACTCTCAACCCTCATGGGGTGATTAGGGGAAGGTCTGTCCCCCTCCCTCCTTTGTAACCCCACTTCATAAGAGAAAGATGCTGGTCTATTTTGGACTGCAGCATCAACTTCTCTACCATGGAGCCAAGGCCCTGAAGACCATGGCTGCATGCAGGGAACAGGCCAATCACTTCCTTGTGGTGGGAGGCCCCACATCCCATAGTGATTTAAGGAAAGTATAGGGATTGTCTCTTGGTTACTTGAGTACCTACCAACAAGCTGCACTTGACGAGGTACAATAAATGCTCATGGTGACAGAATTCTCAATGGCAATAAAATTAATAAAATTAATCCCCTGACAATTATACGTGAAGGGGTGAGTAACCTAAACCAAGGTTATGAAAATGAAGTAACCAAAATTGACAAAAACTCTAAAGAGAGCTGATTCCAGACAAGGAATAATAACGATCGAGAGTACATGTATATACCACCTGTAAATTATGATGTACATAAGGAAAAAGCACAAATCACGACAAAGATTTATAAGTGAAGGCAATTTCTACAGTGATCATTTAACCGTCTTTCATCAAAATGATTGGAAACACATGTGCAGCTGTCTGGTTTCACAGAGAGTTCTACTTGCTAGAACTTTCTAGTCAACCCTACAGGAGGATGAATTCTCATCATAAGGTCGGATATTTTCCATCATGGAAATAGGTTAGCTATGCAATATCAACAGAGAAAGCTATTATTGATATTAAAAACAAGATTTTTTAAGATGGCTGCCATGACGGCCATATTAGATGTCAGATTCACATCATTTTTATCTAGCAGCAGTTAGACATCATCATAAGTCTTTTAGTGAAAACCCCATCCTGATACAACCATCCATTCTGGACAAATAGCGATAAGATATGCAAGATGGCTGCCGAGGTGGTCATACTGGACATCAGATTGGCACCATTTTTATTTAGCATCAACTAGACATCATAAAAAGTCTTTAAGTGAAATCCATGTTGATGTGACCATCCATTCAGGAGTAAGCATAACACAATTTTCTACATGGCTGCCATGGCAGCCATATTGGACATCAGACCATTTTCATTTCGGACCAACTAGACATAAGAAGTTTTTTAGTGAAAACCCCATGTTGATATGACCATCCATTCAGGAGAAGTAGCAATAACAAGATTTTCAAGATGGCTGCCATGTGGCCATATTGGACATCAGATCGGCACCATTTTCATTTAGTGCCAACTAGACATCATAAGAAGTCTTTTAGTGACAACCCCATGTTGATATGACCATCCATTCAGGAGGAGTAGCAATAACAAGATTCTGAAGATGCCTGCCATGTGGCCATATTGGATGTCTGAGCAGCACCATTTTCATTTAGGACCAACTTGACCATGGGATGAATGTGTGTGCAAAGTTTCATGGCAATCCTCGAAGTAGGAGGTGTGGCAATAACAAACTTGTGCTAACAGACCGACAGACATTAGATGACGGATGACAGACGGATCAACAATGGACAACAGATCATCCCATAAGCTTTTCTGGTCTATGACCAGTAGAAATGACACATGGGTCTAGTTTAACTGCCCCTGTTGGACTTGAATTTAGTAAAATAGGGAGTTTGGTGATAAGCAAACATTAACAGGTGGCTTTCTGCATATACTGATCATGTGACATCGATCCAAAACTTGAGGAAGAAAAGATCTAAACAGAGTTAAATCTTTATTCTGTGTTCTGTCTCAACACGATCAAAGAAAATATGGTAAAAACAGCAGTTTAACAGTTCTTGAAGCTTGGTTGATATTGCAGGACCTTTGCAGATGTAAATTCAAGAAGTGATTATCTGTGCAGGAGTTCATAATAACCAACTACATGTATATTCAAATGTGAAATATGAACAGAATAAAATTTTCTATGTCATTCCTTTAATGTCTAAATTCATTCAAGTCAGTGTTTTTATACACCATCAATAAAGTAGCACGTTATTAAGATACCCACCCACCAAACACTCAAAGTCTTAAAAAAGAGGGAACAATTTTACAATAAAAGCAAATGGTCACAGAATCTAATCCTCTATCTAATGTTCTGTTGGAATAAGAGAATTCGAACATTGTTGCAACAAAAAAGAATTTGTTGTATACTTCTAATGACATAAAACAATTATTTTAAATCATATCTTAGAACCCTGACTGAAACACAGACTGGTTAAGAAATTTGTTTTACTTGGGATAAATTGTACAAGTAGAATGCATTATAAGTGACTGAGAACCTAAAGCAAGTTCTTCCTCATTGGGCAATAAAGAACATACAGAGACACACATGCACACACAGTGACACGTGTAGAACAATATAAAATTGTAGTTTTGCACAGAGATGGAAAACTATCCAGAATAATAATGAGATTTAAACTATAAAAAAAAGAAAATTATACGACTAGAAATGAGTCTATTATCTATAAACAAGATAAACAAATTTAGATCCAAGTTAGCAGCACTATATAATTATTATAACATGACCTTCTAGTCAAGTAGTTATTCTGTTATTTTGATCATTATCTTTAGTTGGCTATATAATCAAGGCTCAAAATTAACCTTAACCCATGGTTAGTGACTTTGCCAATGGATCACTAAAATCCAGCAATCACTAATGCATTTGGAGCAGTGAAAATTACCACCCATCGCTATAATAACAGTTCACAATTGGTCTTCTGTCAGATGTATCAAATGAAACATGCATCAACGCTGCCTTTAATTAATGATGAACTGATCTGTTTATTGTGTTAATTGAATACCTACCAACATCCTGCACTTGATGAGGTAAAATAAATGCTCATGGTGAAAAATGGACAAATGTTAACCACTCATCTATGCATAAAGTACATGTAGATTATTGTGATTATTGTCAAAACAGTCTTCATGCACATGGACTAGTTAAGAGTACAGACACCAAGCACTGATCTCAATTTGGATGTGCACTTTCTGCACTGTGCGTGCCGAGAAATACAAAAGTGCGCAGGGTATTTCATTCATTAACATAATGGCAAAGAGTTACATGAAATCAAAACAGAAAGTTGGCTCCTCTGTAACAGAGCAAACTGTGGCATCTTTGAACAAGAGCGTCTTGAAGAAGCTTGAACATGAACTTTCAACTTTTCATGAGCCCTGTTCGTGAATACAGTTGTTATTGTTCTGAGTTGATGCTAATGAATAATAAATGTTGAATAAGAAACTGAACTAGCTTATTTCATTTTAGCTGGTACAGTGAAACTGAGACAGGATCAGTACTAAATTTATTATGGTGATCATGTGGGTTAGGGACATAAATCCTAATTTCAAGCTTATATATTTAAATATATATATATATATATATATATATATATATATATATATATATAACTTTCATTATGACCTTCTAGAAAAGATTATTGAAGAAAAGCTTCCTACATTACCAAATTAGTGTACAGGAAGTACACGTTGGAAAAGGTATGTGGTGCTGGTTTTACACAGAAAAGATTTCATTGGGAGATCAACTATACTTGAAATATGTTCAAATTTAAAGCAATTTGCATTTTACTTTTATGCATACAAGGCATGAAAATGTAAGAGTAATGCCTTTACAAACAGTTATAAAGTTTTCCCTATTTGATATACATGTAAGACAAAGGCATTTTGATAGTTTTGCAAAATTACTACATCATAACTACAATGAAAGTTTATAACGAAAAAAATAAAATAAAGCATAGTCCTGTAAAAAAAATGTAATTTGCTTTATGAGGTTGTCTTCAATGTTGAATGGGTGTATTCAACTTTGTTCTAACTTAATGTTCATCAAGGGTGAAATACAAGATGATCTGAACACTACCTGCATACATTCTTTTTTGTTCGTATGAAATCTAAGCAAAAGTTAACATTTCTCAAATATGTTATCTAGTGTATGAGCTTTGTTTAAATGTAAAAATTAGCTATTGTTGATTACAGCCGATATAAACTTTAAATTAGGAGAAAAAAATAGGAAGAGCCAGCAGAGTTGAAAATACGGTGGCAAGACGAATCGTGTCCACCCTTGTGTTATATTATTCCAGTCTTTGGACCCCTTCTCTCCCCCGCCACAAATCCCAACATCATTTACTGGATATCTTAATTTCGCTTCTAACAAGCCCCAGTGGTCTGTCCAAGCCCTGGAAACAATATAAATATTCACTTATCCAAATCTGTTGTATAGTTAAATGTCTTTTCTTCAACTTCAAAACTTTATGTATAAATCTTCAACACATGAAAAGAGTGTGTACCATAAGCATTAAAAATAAGTCAGTGATGATGACGCTAATGATGATAATGACCGTAACAGCAGCAGCAAAAAAAAAATAATCATCATCACCATCATCATTAATTGTTCTTAAACAAACCATGAATGCAAATCAGAGAAGAAAACAATATATGCAACAAGTTAATGCTGATACAGTTATTATACAGTGCTAAATTTAGTTGTTTCAGGTTGTATTAGCTGTGCCTTTGATGAGAATATATATTTGTACATGATTTTCTAAACTAAAGATAAATTTAATTATTTCTTGTTGTATAACAGCTAATTATGATATAATACATCTGTATTTACTGTTAATTTCAGTAACTGTGATTCCTGTTAAATGTGGCTTTATCCTTAGCCCACTCTGGCTTCTGAGTGGGGGGATGGTACGAAAATACCATTATGACTGCATTAAATACCTGTTTGAGCCTTGAGACTGGACGAAGTGGTCCACCCATGTGTAACTGATCATAATTCCCTATCGTCTTTAGTGTCAGTCAACTGTATATTATATTTTAGAATTTCAAATAAGATTGTTGTTTTCTGAGAGAATGATTTTGCGTGAGTGTGTGCGTGTATGTGTAATATATGTTAGAACTTGCAGAAGTTAATTATAATTGATGATAAATGGGTAGATGGTCAGCAAGTGAAGCAGGATTTAATATAATTATTCTGCAAGGATATTTGGAAAATACTCAAATGAATGAAACCAGCACATGAGGAGCAAATATATTATATTTTCGACACCTAATTGCCTCAACTCGCAGCATTCATGCATTCGTCAAGGATGTGAGCACAAACCAGAAAATAAACATGCTAAGTGGTTCTACCACTTGCATGACATGGGTTAGAAATAAACACCCATTATAAGCGGTAAATGTAATATTAACATAGAAGTTTAGTGTGCCATGAGTTTTTATTAAATATATGATTCATATGGACTTTCTTCAGTTAACATAAGTTTTGCATTTTCAAAGAAAAGCCTGGATTTAAAGAAAAACATTGCTATAAAATGTGAAAAACCCGGTTTGTCTCCGATAAACAAGGTTTTCTGATTTTTCTCATTATTCTGCTTTTTGGTTTATCATAGACCTGGAACATTAAAAGTGGCCAAGTACCTGACTGATCATATCTCCTACTGTGAATAACGAAATAAGAATCATTGTAGGCATATGTGCTAAACATGGCTAAATCAAGATGCACCCTCAGCACATGCAAAGGGCAATAAAAATGAGAAGGAATGTAATGTGAAAGTTTCTAAAAAATCTCAATGCACATCAGGTACTAGATGCTGCTGAAACAGAATAGGGAATTTCTATTTGATAACATTTCACATGATTTACTAAAAATCTCTAAAGTTATATTGAAGAAGGTGATTAGAAGAGTTTTGTAACAAAAAATAATTTCATTTTTTTATGCAATTTAAAAGTTTTCTTTAAATCAGGCTAGAACCCTGCTCAGCTGATTGAAATGCAGACTGGTATTTCTTTTTTACTTGGGCTAAATTGTACATGTAGAGCATCTTATCAGACTGAGACCAAATGAAAAATAACTAACATAAGTTATTTTTGAAAAGCAGAATCTTTGAAAATAACTTGGTTGAGCTGCTGAGTGTAGGTCTGAGATCGTTAAATTATCAGTAATAACTGAAGTAACATTTGAAGCATGGATCAGAACCATGTTTCATGAAAAAGTAGGTAATTTATTAAATATAAAATTTCAAAATCATACCGTAGAACCTTGGCATTATTGCAACAAAAAAATAAGTTAATTTTATGAAATGTAAAATTCTGTCTCAAATTCATTTTAGAAGCTGACTGCAGTTTTATTTTCCTTGCAGTCGACAGGTCAAGTGTACATGTAAAATGCATCTCAACAGACTGAGAACAGAAAAATAACTGAAACAAGTTATTTTGAACAGCAGATCCTTTAAAAATAACTTGGTTGTGTAAAGATCTAAGACTTTTAAATGAACTGAAGTAATATTTGAAGAAGTGGTGAGCGATTCGAACTACGCTGCATGAAAAAGGAGGCAATTTATTTTTAATTAAATATAAAATTTCAAAATCATATGTTAGAACCCTTACTGTGTTGCAACCAAAATAACTCATTTTTGAAAAGCATCCGTTCGAATATAACTTGGCGGAGCAGATCTGACATCTTAAAATGAATTCAAGTAATGTTTGAAGAAGGAATTAGAACTATGTTGCATGAGAAAAGAATTTATTTTAATTAAATTTAAAATTCCAAAATCATACATTAAATCCCTGATCATGTTGGAACTAAAGAAAGTTATTTTTTTATGAAATGCAAAATTTATCTCAAAATCATGTTAGAACCATTATCAGCTGATTGAAATTCAGACTGATATTTTTTCTATTTTTTATATTAGGGTAAAGTGTACATGTAGAATGCATCTTAACAGACTGAGAACAAAAGAAAAATAACTGAAATAAGTTATGTTTGAAAAGCAGACCCTTTGAAAATAACTTGGCTGAGTGCAGCTGAGATCTTTTAATTAACTGAAGTAATGTTTGAAGAAGCAATTAGAGCTATGTTTCACGAAAATCTAGGTAAAAAAATTTTTTTAAATCATACAGTAGAATCCTGGCCATATTCCAAATATTTTTAAAATCTTTTTATGAAATTTAAAATTTTGTCTCAAGTTCATGTTAAAACCCTAATTAACTGACTGAATTTGTATTTCCCTTGAGGTAAATTGTAACCGTAGAATGCATCTTAAGAGACTGAGAAAGGAGGTAACTGATTTTAATTAAATTTAACATTTCTAAATCATACATTAGAACCCTCTAGTCATGTTGCAGCAAAAAGGAAGGGGTTTTTTTTGCACTGATTAAAGACAGGATATTAGTATTATTCAAACTTGCCCTAAGATTTTTAAAAATTCTTCTGAGCACTGAAAATTAATTTTCTGCATTTGCCCCCCACACATGGTGGTGTTGTTCTGTTAATGACCTATACATTTGGAACAGCCCATTTAATCTTCTTTCCAACTAGAAACTTTTTTTCTTTCTAATTTCAAAATATATTTTCCAATCAATGTCATGGATTGACATGATATAAAAATACACATCAGAACAAGAGTATTTTTTTCAAGTTATTTGAGAACTGGACAATTTTGGGGCAAAAGAATGACCAAACCCTATCCTACAAAATTAAATGATGGGTCCCTTACTCTATAATGACTAATTTCAATATGGTGTTTGCAGTATGTGAAAAATAAGTATAAAAATACCCCTCCCCTTATTAACAGGTCAACCAGGAGTTTTTAAATTGAGTTTCGCTGGGCTTGACTCCATTTACAGATGATTCCACCCATGAATCACAGCTACAATTCAACATTTTGCCTTCAAATATGATCTCTCACCTACTCCAACTAACAAAATAATAACATTTGATATGTGAAGTACAATCCAACTTTTAAAAAAATGTTGCTGCTGATACACAAAATAACCAATAATGTTTAATAAAGATGGATAAAACATTTTCATTCAAGGCAGCATTGTGTAACTAATTTTATTTCTTCAACACACATTAATTTTCATTTATCAATTTACCTCACTTCAAACAAATGGGGTTTGTCAACTTTACCTATGCAAATTAGCCTAATGGGCTATTCCAGAGTGGTGCTCAAAAGACTCATAATAAAAAGTCAACAGCTAGCATTGTCAGCCTACAGTCATACAAAGTCAAATGACTGCACACGACTATAATTTAAAGTCAGTTATTTTTGTCAGTCAATTAAATAATCTATGAAATGGTGGTTGTTTAATTGGCACCATACCGACATTAATGTGCTATTAGGCACTGTTAAACACTAATACCTAAGTAAATACTTTATTTTGCAATATTTATCATTTTACAGCCTACATGTATGTGACAATGATGTGTGAAACTGCCCTGCGGTGTTCCTTTCCATGAGCATCATTCTCGACTGTTTACTATCTATACAGGCTACTTGCACATATAGTGGCGTCCATAAAGCTCTTTCTCTCCTTCAGACTTTATCATTTATGCTGTGTTCACAAAAAGCCACGTGCGCCTTAAGAAAATCTCAATGCGCCGGAGTAATAATGGTTGGAAAGGAAAATAGGAATGCTGAAGCGCTTGGGAAAAATGTGTATTACTGAAAGAAATATCTGAGTTAATTCTTCTGAAAATCGTCTTTAACATCGTCAATTTTAACAATAAAAAGTACACAAAATAATGACAAAAAAAGCACAAAACTTCTATTCATTGCTTCTTTTTCCTGTAAAATGCCCTCTGGTGAGAAATAACAAATTACCTGGTGTTTCATGTGGTCCAAGTGACATAAACAATTCATGAAATATGAAAAAAGGGCACAATGACGCTGGTTTTGATAGACTAGAAATAACTTGAATAAGTTATTTTCAAAGTCACATGAAGTCTATTGAAATAACGTGAATCAGTTATTCTGAAAATGACTTATTCAAGTCGCATCCCTGACTGATTAGAAAGTCTGGAAAAATATTTGTATTGACAAGATAAGTATGAAGATTTTTGGGTAGTAAAACAAATTTTAATGATGTAATACTTACTTGCTGCTACTGTGTAGCTTACCCATTCTGGAATGGAAATTACCCTGTATGATGAGAATTCATCCTAGCATAGGGTGACTTTCTATAAGATTCTTGAAGTCGAGTCTAAAATGCAGTGAATACCCACTTTTTCAAGGACATAGACCACAAGTGCAGGGTGGGAGGAGGGAATATGGCAATAGCAACAGGTAAGAATATCATCATTTTACCCCCTCCCCCACCCACCCCGAAAAAAAACTACATTTTAATATCAGTACAATACAATACCTATTGCTATTGCATAGCTGAATTCGCCAGTTCAGTGAAAGACTGATTACCCCCAAAACTGGATAGGAAAAAACAAGGAAATACTCACCCTTATGGTAGAAAGTTCCACTTCTGTAAGATGGTATCCACTTGGATCACTTCTTGTGCCATGACAATGGGCTCTAGAGAAACAATGCCTTCACTTTTGTGCACCAAGGAGCAGAGGTAGATGGAGGAGAAGGTCGTGTGAGATCACCAATGCAGCTTTCATCACATCCTCCAAAGATGAACAAGTTAGATAGGCCCATGAGGTAGCTTGAGCTTCATGGACTTTAATCTTCATGAATGAAATGTCCCTCTTGATACGGGACTGGTAAGTTCTATTGATCGTCATAACAACCCACCTCAAAATAATTGAAGCTGAAATATCAGCCAAGCCCTTTAGAGGAAGGAAAAAACGCTTCCTACTCTTTCTATCTCCACTGAGATATGAATGAGACTGGGGATCTGTATATGGAGTGGAGCTAGCAGCAGAAGCTGTTTTTTGTGCTAAAAACCTGGTTGGCAAAGAAACCGACTCATAATTGCTAATGAACTGCAGACAGCCTGGTTCTATGGATAGGGCATGAAGCTCACTCCTTCATCTTGTGGATACTAAGTAAAGCAAGAAAACTGTCTTCAGGGTAAGGTTTCCAAAAGAAGCTTCATCTAAAGGTTCAAAAGGATTTTTTTATTAAATATCACAAGACACAAGATTAAATATAGGCATTTGAGAGCAAGACACCGGTCTCTGCTGCTCAAAATACCTGATCAACTCAGCAATATGAGAATCCAAACCAATGACCAGAACTTTTGAATATTTGAGTTTGTTCGAAAGGGCTTCCCTATAGGCCTTGATAGTAGAAACTGAGGATTGTCTCTCTTCAAAAAGAGAGATAAGAAAATCTGCCACTGCACTCATAGAGGGATAGCTAGAATCAACAAGTTTCCTACTGTGCACCAATCACAAAAGTTTCTCCACTTGGCATCATACACCTTGGACACAGAGCATCTCCTGGTCTAAACAATGCACTTGCCAACTCTGCTAAAAAACTTGTAATGGCAGATAGATCATTTGAGATGAGCCAAGTGTGAAGGTGGAGAATCTATGTAGGAGACACCCTGTGCTGCAACCGAAGGTCCCCTCTCTGGAGCAATGTACTGTGCTGGTCTACCAGTAGGTCAAGACAATCGTTGAACCATGATCATTGGGGCCATAGCGAGGCCATCAAAATGAGCTAACCAGTGGAGGTTCTTATATTCTGAAGTACTTGTGGGATCATCCTTAAGGGATGGAAGGCATAAGCAAACAGTTGATCCTACTTCAGGCTGAAAGTGTCTACTGCCCAGGCTCTCTGGTCTGGGACTGGGGAAACGTTAATGGGCAGCTTGTTGTTTTGCCTTGTTACAAAACAAGTCCACCAAGGGTCTCTCCAAAAGTCTGAACAAGGAATCTGCTACAGATTGGTATAAAGAACATTCTGTGAGGACTATCTTGTCCCTCCTGGACAGATCGTTTACTAAAATATTCTTTTTGCCAGGAATGTGGTGAACTTGGAGGGTAATCTCTTCAGAGATTGCCCAGTGAAGGAGATTCCAAACCTCCATGCAGAGAGAAGGGTCATGTGTGCCTCCTTATCGCCTGAGGTACGCTACCACTGACATGTTGTCGTCGGAGATCATTATACAGAGACTTCTTATTTTGTCAATGCATCCCTGAAGGCCAAGAACATTGTCCTTATTTCCATGAACCCTGAAGAATTAGCCCTTTGGCTCCAGATGAGCACCCCACCCAGAATCTGACTCATCTGTGAATATGCACAATGGGGATTCGGGGCATGCATGGGGACTTCTGCCCGAAACCAGTCCCGATTTGTCCACCAATTCAGATGATGGTGGAAATCTGTTTCATGAGACATCTGAACTGTCAGAGGATCCCTGTGCGGTTTCCAGTTTGCCAGAAGGAGGGGGCACAAGTGCAATCTTTGTAAGAGAACCGGGTCAGCCATAAAGTTCAAGGTTCCCAGAAGGGATATAGACTAGCTGACAATGAGGTCTCGACTCTCAGCGCCTCAAACAGGGCAAGGATCCTGTCTAATCTGTCCTGCAGAACAGAGACTAATCCTTTGTTCGTGAATAAATTCATCCCCTCGTTAATTAAATTTTGAAAAGAAACCAGTTCAAGATTTTTCTAGGTTGGGTAAAAGGCCCAGTCTGGTCACTCTGAAATAGCAGTGAGCCAGATTTTGTTGTCAAAATACTGGAGGATAGAAATCCCCAGTGACCTTAAGTGGATGGCAACTACTCCCATGACTCTGGTAAAAGCTCTGGGCATGGAAACTAGGCTGAATGGCAGAGCGCAAATTAGAAAACCTCCTCATCCAAGCAAAATCTGAAGTACTCTCTGTGCAGAAAGATAAGGATGGCATTCATCACTGAAGTTGTGGTCTCCATCTTGAAGGGTTTCTCCTGCATGCAGAAACTTGTTTAAGGTGGAAAGGTTGATACTTAGTCAAAACTTTCCACCTTTTTTGGGAACCAAGAAAATCCAGGAGTAGAAAGCCAGAGACTGAACATTGAACACCCATCTACTGCACCCTTCTGCAGAAGGGATTGTACCTCTTCCATTGATTGCATCAGATTCAACTGGTGGAATTACATGGGGGTCCTTACCAAAGGAGGACATTACCAGAACTGAAGCATACATGCCAACCCCTAGAGTGGTATAAGCATAACCTACATGGCAGAAAAGCATAATCTGAGCATAAAAAGTTTTATCTATATTACACATGCCATAATTACAATAAACTGTATGAAAAATGTACATTTGGTTTTGCTATTAATCTGGATCTGCAGCTGGTTACAATTCTTATCCCAAATCGGCAAAATCTGTGAGGATTAGTACCAGAATACAAACAAAAACCATACTGACAAATTATTTATATACAACACTCACTTTAACTAGACTACATGTCAAACTTTTGCTAAATGATCGTAAAGTCAAGTTAAAAAATTCTTCAATAAGCATGATGATGTGCTCAACCTGAGTGCTGTATTACATCACTCTCAAATTCTTCTTTTTAAATTTGCAAAGCTCTATTACTTTGTCCTTTTTATTATCTGACATGTGACTTAAGTTTTCAAATAGAATTAACCCGTCTTTTTATGATGCAAAATGTAATGAAGTTTAAAAAGATCCCTATCCTCTAACATTTTTCAGTCATATAACATCCATGAGTCATATCAATAAAGTCTATTTTACTTAACATCCGGAGCCATTTTTTTAAAGTATAGACTGGTCAGCTACCTGAATATATTATCAAAATATAATGAATCTGTGAGACGTTTTCAAATTGAAGAAACCAGTCTGTTTTCTTGGAAATGTGCCATATACAGCTGCTATAAAGAGAAAATTAGGAAAGGAGATGTAGGTCTATGATGTTCAAATGTACTCTTACTCTATTCTTATGCAGCAGTCTTCTTTTTTTGAATATTCTAAAATGTATACAATGTGTGGGATTAAAGAGAAGATAATAAAAATGGCAAACACAACTTTTTATAGCTTTATGTTTATTTTTTTTAATGTACCAAGAAAGCGTAATCCATATTCAAGTGAGCGTAAGATATAATTAGGTGAAAAAAAGCGTAATGATTACACCAAAAGCATTATGGTCGGTATGTATGATGAAGATATTATCCTCCATTTTTGATTGAGATAACTCACCCATCATCTGTTATACTTGACCAAGCCTCTGAGAAAAGGGATATTCTTGCAACTATTGGAATCAATGGAAGTGGGACACACCACAGGAGAGTGAAGGAGTCTCAAGGGCTGTCCCCCCCCCCCTCCTTAGGAAAGAGAAAAGGGTCTGCAAACTTCCTCCCTTGGCCCCTCCGCTGACTCTTAACAGAGAGCGACTACCTAGGGGGGAGTCTAAATTTGGGTTGCTTTATGGACTGAGGCTACATGGCTCTAGAGATCTTTGCTGAAGGCCGCTGGAAGTGTCCAAATCAATATCCCTGACAAGGTGGAGAAGCTCCACTGATAATGCCATAGACATTGACAGGGCAAGTTGAGATGTCTTGGCCACTGTCTCCAGCAAGTGCTGAAGTGCAGCTGGTGACAGAGTTCTCCATCAGTAGGTTGAAAGAGACAGCAAAAAAAAAAAAATTGGCATTTGAGGCTATGGTGACCAGAGACCTAGCCTTTAACTCTAAGGCCTCCAGTGTCTTGACTCGAAAGTGGGCACAAATCCCCAAGGAAATACCCACTTGTGATGCTCTGGCATCCAATGTGGAGGTTTAAGGGGCCAAACAGGAGTGTCACCCCTAAAGCTAGAAGCAGAGACCAGTGGTCTCAATGTAGAAGGGGGGACAGACAACCCCTATGCTGCCTAGTGAACTAAATCCCTTACAAAACCTTTGAGAAAGCTCTTTGAATATGATTGAGTGGGAGAGCAAGGGGAGTTCTGTGCAGGTGGCCACCCTAGAAAGTCTCCTCAAACGGGGGAGAATATTTTGTCTTCTGAGCATGATGGCTTGGGACACATATCCAGGAGGTAGAAGATAATAAACTTCATTTACCACTTTGTTGAAAGACCAAATCCTTCCTCTTCTTCCTCCTCCACCATCCGGGATTACGGTTAGGAGGGGGAAGGGGACTGGAAGGGAGGGGGTGCCACCTTAGCTTGTTCTGCATAAAACTTTTGAGAGTTCATGAGGACTGACAATATGTCTTCATCCTTCTCTCACTTCTGTGAGGCAGGACTTGTTGACCCAGTGTCACCATTTCAGTGAAGACCTGGGAGTAAAGAAAACCTCATCCCACAATTCTACCCACGTTTAGGGGATTGTCAGCAGGAGGGCAAGAGCACCTCTCAACCTTCCTAGGTTGTTTGGAAGAAGAGAGCCTGTCCTCCTCCCTCCTTTTAATCTCCACTTTGTAAGAGGGTGATATCGGTCAGTGGACCGCAACATCAACCTCTCTAGTTTGAGGCCAAGGACCTTAAGTCTATGGTTGCATAAATGGGAAGGACCAATCACTTCCCTGCATTGGATTATCCCACATCCTGTAAGGATTGAGTGGGATAATAGAAAGTGGGGGTGCATGCCGATCGCATCCCCTTCCCTAGTATGGCGCATGAATGCTAACTCCCAGTCCCTAGCAGGATTCAACAGCAGCGTGGAGAGATGGGGAGTCTTGAACCCAATCCTTATCCTTATACAGAAGGAGCTCCATAAGGACTGTGACCATTACTCATAGACCAGTGCCTGGTGACCTGCCATTGACCAGTTTGACCACTCTGATCCATTGGAGGACCCTTCCCAAGATCTTATAGACTTGGATCATATCACTCCCTTTACAGTGGGTCAATCCTGTCACCACTAACAGGTTTGAAGGTCTGAGAGGGTGATGCTCCTCCCTCACAGGGGGGATGAATCACTCTCAGCTCTGTGGGAATAATAATAATAATAATAATAATAATAATAATAATAATAATAATAATAATGACTTTATTTAAAGAAGAAGCTCATTTGGTCAACTGACCAATCTTCCATGAGGCCTTATACAATTACATGCATATGTTGTACAATTTTTACAAGTAGTGGTGTCTTTAGAAAACAATGCTATTAATAAACTAGATAATTGATCTACTGCTACTGTAAAATATGTACAAGGCATTAAAGAGGAGTACATACAGGATTCATACAAAGATTAGTAGTGAACCTGTGTAAAACATTACTGGTGAGTACATAAAGAACATTGTTTTAAAGAATAGTACTGAATTACACAAAATCATACAAATGATTCTGTAAATGTTGACTAAGAACCTTCTTAAAACCTAAGGAAGAGTCAGTTGACCTTATATAAGGTTGAATGGAATTCCATAGTTTGGCTCCAGAAAAAGCAAAACTCTTTTTATAAAACTCTGAATTTGGTTTAGGTAAATATAAATTGTTGTTTGAGATTAATCTTAGTTCATACATACTGCATGTACATTTTCCACAAATTTAAAATTACACTGAAGATAATCAGGAGCCAACCTATGTAAGGTTTTGCAGAGTAGTAAACCCTTTTGAAGCTGAGTCCTCTGTGGAATGGAGAAGGTGCTGCTACACCCTTTGGGCGTGGCATGGGGGGGGGGGGCACTACTCACTCTCTGCCCAATAGGAGTGGAGAGGATGTTGCTGTATGGCCCACCCTCCACTTGCTTATTTCCTCCCTTGGGAGGATCCCCATGGGCCTTATGCATCTCCAAAGAGACTGATCCAATCCTACCCTGAGACCTGAGGGACTAAGCGATGGAAAACCTATTTCGTCCCAGTGAGTCTCTATTTAAGATGAATTTAAAAAAATAACAAAACTGATGTTTCAATCACAGTGACATCAGCAATACTTAATTCTGAGTACTGGAGATGAAGAATAGCAAAAAGCCAGCATGGTAATAAGATGAGACTAAACAAAGGAATACTATCTTTTTAAAGATTAAATAGAATTTAAGGGTGTGCAAACAACTGAAAACACAAATGAATGTTGGTGTACAACCCCCTTCTACAAGTTTAACTCTGTATAAATAATATAGAAAAGAATGTAAATTTTCGGAAATTTGTATCTTAACAAAAAGTAAGGATAAGGAGGCCACAAACTAATCCAGCAAGGATAGGTAGACTAAAAATTGATCCAAAGTCAGAAAAATGAACTTAAATGAATTAAGTCACAACAAAAATGTTACCATAATGTGGTGGTGGTGGCTAACCTAAAAGGCAAGGTTATTAATAAACGTAACTTAAAATGTAAAAAACTCTCAATCAAGAAAGCTAATTCAGACTAAGAAAAACTATTGGACTGAGGGTAAATACATTCAATAAATAAGATGCATGTATTAAAAATGCCCAATTTGTGCTGCATGATGCAAAGCTAAAAGGAATATTTCTGTGCAGCATAATTTATATTCACTAAACATGGAGACATCTGTTAAAAGGATGATGACTACTGGACATGCACTGCATCATAGGGTCGACTTTCAGAATCTTCTGGAAGTCACCCTATGGGAGGATGAATTCTCATCATACAGACGAGGGTAATTTCCATCCCAGAAAGGGTAAGCTATGCAGTAGCAGCAGGTTACATAATGATGAGGAGTTAAAAGTGAGAAATTACCTTGTAGCCTAGCCCTCAACTTCTGTTATACAGCAGCAGTCTGGGTCACTACTTGTGCAGCAACAATTGGACCCAGAGAAAAAATACCTTGGCTCTGGTTTGATAAGGACCAAAGAGAGAAGAAAGTCATGAGTGATCACCAATACACAGTCTTCATAATATCCTCCAAAGATGAGTGATTGAGATAGGCCAAAGAAGTGGTGATACCCTTTATTTCATGGTCTTTTATCCTCATGAATAAGAGGTCTCTCAGTGAGACACAGATAAGCTCACTTGATGGTTTGAGTTAATTCTATCTAGAGATGGTGGATGCTGAAATATCAGTTCAGTCCCTTAAGGGGACAAACAATTTGTTCCTATCTTTCCTTCTCCCATAGCAACTACTAAATAGAACCTAAGTGCCCTAACTGGGCAAAGGAGTCTATCTTGATCGTCCTTGTCACAGATGTGACTGAGACTGAGGAAACCTGGATGACATAACCAGGGAAACAGGATTATAATTCCATAACATCCCTCCTCTATTGATAAAGTATATAGTTCACTCCTTTTCTGTGCTAACGCTACAGCTACATGTAGATTTTCAAATGAAGTGAGGACTCAAAGGTTAATATGGGATTTTTTTCAAAGCCCACATAACGCATGAAAGATTTGATCTTGGCACCAATGAGCACCATATCTGCAGCTCGAAGTGCTTTATAAGATCAACCAAAGGAGGATCTGAGCCAATGGACTGACCTTTGGGGAATTTAAGAATAATTGAAGGGCAGCCCAATAACCTCTGATTGTGGAGACAGAACAAGATCTCTCCTCAAAAAGGAAGAGAAGAAAATCTGCTACTGCAGCAAGAGAGGGGGAGCTAGGATTAATGTGATTCTCCACTTTGCATCATAGACCATAGCTGTAGAACATCTCCAGGCCTGGATGATGCAGTCGGTAACCTGCTTGAAAACTTCGCCTGGCAAATAGATCATCCTTAAATAAGCTAAGCATGTAGGTGACGAATCTGGCGATTGGTGTGAAGCAGAGTACCTTTGTGATGCAAAAATAAATTCTTCCATTGAGTTAACACCCCGAGTTTGTCGATAAAAAATTTGAAGATATTGTTGAAGCCATAGATGTGCTATCAGGATAATCCAACCTGTATATGTCCTGACCTTGTGAAGTACCTGTGGAATCAACCTGAAGGGAGTGAATGCATAAGTGAACAGTCCATCCCACCTCAGGCTGAAGGGGTATCCACTGCCCAAGTTATTTGGTCTGTGACTGTGGAAACATAGATGGAAGCTTGTTGTTGAGTTTCATTGCAAACAAGTTCACTAGCAGTTTCTCCCATAGAAAGAGCAGAAAATGAGCAACTGCTTGATGTAGAGACCATTCTGTTAAGACTACCTTGTCTGTTCTGGACAAACTGTCTGCAAGAATATTTTCCTGGAATATGAAAAAGTCAGAGTGTAATCCATTCTGGCTCTGCCCAGCACAGAAGGTTCCTGACTGCCACACAGAGAGAATGAGCATGAGTACCTACTTGTTATCTGCAGGATGCAACCACCAATGTGTTGTCTGAGGAGACCATGATGCAGTGCTCCTTGACATGATCTATGCACCCTTTCATTACAAAGAACAATCCAAATTGCTTATGTGTAGGAGGCTATCTTCCTTGCACCAATGGCACTTGAGAAGTACTCTTTCTAGCTCTAGCTGAGCCCCCCAACATGAATTTGACAAGTTGGTGTACAGATGGGAGTGTGGTTCAAGGCATGCAGAGGAACTCCGATCAGAATCTGGTCTTGATTGTATTACCACTTGAGGTGGTACTGCAAAGTTGACCCTAGACAAATCTGATCTCACAGCAAATCCTTGTGTGGTTTCCAGACAGCCAACAGGTGAAACTAAAGTGGACGTTAATGGAGTATCCCTTGGGATACCAGGTCATAAACCTGACCCAGAAAGGTAAGGAAATCCATTCCTATATACACAAAATCCTGAGAAGGAATGAGATTTGATTGTCTAGGTTGGGTGCAAGTCCTACTGAATCACTATAGACCAACAGCAGGTCATATGATGTAATAGGGACTGTTTGCTGCTATTGTGCAGCAGCCAGTTGTTGAAGTACTGGATGAGCTGAATCCCCTGATACCTCATGTGTGCAGCTACTACTCCCAAAACTTTGGTGAAGACTCTGGGTGCTGAGGCTAGACTGAACAGCATACATGTAGGTCAGAACTGAAATATCCCCTGTCTGATCAAAAATCCTAAGTATTTCTTGTGCTGAGGACAGATTAGGATGTGGAAATATGCATCCTGAAGATTGATGGAAACTGCACAGCCTGTGGGACTGACAGCATTCCAAACTGATGCTTCAATTTCCATCTTGAAGGTTTCTTCCCACAGAAATTTGTTTATGGGGGAAAGATCTTCTACAATCAACTTCAGTTTCCTGCACTTTTAGGGGACCAGAAATATTCAGGAGTATAATGCAGGTCACTGGATCTTTTGAATCCTCTCTACTAAAGAAGTGTGTGCACCTCTTTCTTTAACTTGATTATATTTGACTGATGGAAGAGGATGGGTATCCTTCTGAGAGGTGGGAGTTTGGTGAATCGCAGACATAAACCCTCCTTCATTATGCAAACGACCCACCAATCTTCCGTGATGCTTGACCAGGCCTCTGAAAAGAGCACTAATCAAGCATCTACCTGTATTAATGGAAGAGTGATGCACTGCAGGAGAGTTGAGGTGTCCATAGAGATGCACTCCCCCCACTCTCCGTTTCTTGGGAAAGGAGGAGGAGATAGTAGACTTCCTTTCCTTGCCCTTGCCTCTCCAGCTTCTCCATCTTGAGTAAGATTGTTGTGGAGTGAACTTATAGGAGGTTTGGCAGCTTTGCTGTTGTGATTGCATACCCTTCTTTTGGAAGTTAGGCTGCCCCATGGCTTGAACAGGCTGTGTTCGTTAACTGGCCGGTTTCAACAAGCAGCAGATAAAGATTCTTCCTTTAGAACACTGAAGTGATGCTCATGTCACTATGGACATGGCCTTTGACCTACAGGTGGAGGCTGATACTAAAGGTCTTAGAGCAGAAAGAGAGAGAGTGACCACACCTTATTTTGCCTCACCAATTCTTGTCCTTTGCCCAACCTCTGCACAAGTTCACTGACCATAGATGAGTGAGAAAGCAAGTGCAGGTCTGGTCTAGGCATTGTCCCCTGAAAATCTTTCTAAGCTGGAAAGAAGTTTTGTGTCCCGAGCATGAAGGCTTAGGGCATGTAATAGAGGGAAGGCAGCGGCATACTTCATTTATGGCCCTGTTGAAGGACCATGTCTCTTCCTCTTTGACCACCTGCGACACTTGGTGGAAAGGGTTTGGAGATCATAGGAAGGGAGAGTGCACCCTCTTCTCCTGATCATCACCAAATTCCTGAGAATCTACTATGATAGACAATGCAATATCATCGTCCTGTTCCAAACTTCAATGGGAAACAGGAGCATTAGACCTGGAATGCCAGGAAAGGACATAGATGTTCTGTGACTCCTAACGGGGAGAGAATGATCTGTCCCTAATTGGTGCTTTCTCTGAAGGATGAGAATTTCTTCATCCCTCCTAGGCCTCTTGGAGGAAGGGGGTCTAAGCCTCTTCTTCCGTGATGTTCCCTCCTGAGAAACATGTGGTGGTCTTCAAACCTCAAAACACCCGTACTTGCTGAGGGCCATATATAAGACATCCATGGCAGTACAGGACGATCTCTCTCTTAAACAGGGAAACTTCTCATCCCAAAAGGGTTGAAAAGGAACATGGGGAAGGCGGGGACAGACTTGATTGATTTACAACCCATGGAATGACCACCTAGCAGCCCCAAAATCAATAGACTTCTGCCTCTACCCATAGGTACATGTAAACCACAAATATGGTTTGAGAAAAATTACCAGTCAGCAAAATACATGTACAATTATACTGAGGAAACCACCCTGTCCATGGACCAATGGACATTGCTATCACTAAATCCCCTTGCACCTGTGGTCCAGAAATAGTGGGGTATGTGTGTAAAAACAATTATATGCAAATAATATTATTTGTACATTTTTTAATGTACTTCCTGTAAGGAATTTCTAAGAGTCATGTGTAATAATTCACTTCCAGAAAATACTGCATTTGCAAGTGGCAAACTATTCCATCTTTATGGCAATCATTTGAGTTGTCCAAAAGCATATTAAAAAGTATGCCTTATATTTGGGTATTTCATTACATGTACCTTAGATTGTCTCAGATACTACTGCTGATGATATACTCACTCATTGTGTTGACATTTTCCTGAATCCTGTCAGATCCTTCCTGCCCAGTCCTTCCTTGTGATGTACTTTCTCTACCTTGTACAGACTGGTCTTCGACTGCTAAGGTACCTTTACTGCCACTGTCTCCATCATCATATGTTTGCCTATCATCATCACTAGACCCTATTTCTGCTTCTTTTTCTGCATTATCTAGAGATTTATGATGGTTTTTCACTTCACAAATCTGACCCAGGGAATCTTTTGAAGTCTCTCCAGGACCCTCAGGAGTATGATTCATTTTTTGCTGAAAAATCTCGTCTGTAGATTTTGCAACTGTATGCATTGAAGTTCCCTCAAGTACCTTTATTTCTGCATTCCCTTCATTATCAACTTTCTGTGTGTGTTCCTGACAAGACTTGTGTGTCATGTCAAAGTCAGGCTCATCATTTAGTTCTGCAGGACTTTTTTGTGCTCCAGGTGTTGAATCCATGTGTTCAATATTTGTAGATACTGCAATTCTTTTCCCTATCTGACCTGAGTGTACATCTGATAGCTCCTTGTCACAAGCATTTTCAGTTTTTACTGAAACTGCTCTATTTATCTCTCCACCAAATTTCTTTTCTCCTAATTGCTGAACAGTCTTTTTTTCATACGTTTCATGTGAGGCTTCTTGTGATAACTTTTGTTCAGCTATCTCACTTTCATCTCCTCCTTTAGATGGGCTCATATCTGCTTTCTTCTGTTCATGCATCCCTCTTCTGTGTCTTTGACCCTTTCCATTTCTTGTTGCATGATCTTTTTTTTCAAATGTCTGTACTACATTCAAGCACATTTTGATTTTATCATCTGAATTGTTATCAAGTTTCGGATCTGAGGCTAAAGAATGTATATATTCTGTCTTGATTTCAGTTGTCTCACTGACATTTTCAACTACTGATATTTGGCCTGCATATCCATCAAATGTATGAGCCGACTTTCCTCCAGATATTTTATCTGAGTCTCCATCTTTTTTACCACAAAGTTTTTGATCTGTCTTTCTTCCATACATCTGATGCGAGTCTTGTACTGATGTCGCTGTCTTAGGTGTCTTTTCTGTTTCTCCCAGTGGTTGAGAGCTCATGGCTCTTCCATGTGATTGATTTGGCTCTTCCTTGTTAGTTTGACTATTGTCTTTTTCATCTGTTCTATCAGTATGTCCTCCAGATATTTTATTGGTCCTTCCTCCACTATATTCCTTCTCGAGTCTTTGTTTAAGGTCTCCCATTTGTGCCTTACAAAACTTTAAATCTGGTGTTACTCCAGTTTGTGCTTCAAACTTCCTAAAAGTGTTGCCACCGGTAGATATGCCTGCACCTGTCTCAGATTTGTCTAATGTCTCATCATGATGTTTTTCCTCAGTGGTTCCTTCATTAGAGGAACCATGTCTGCTTTTTGTACTTTCACTATTTCCTTCACCTGTACCATACTCATACATTTTAATGAATTCCTGTGTGTTCATATCTTGTAGATAAAGAGAGCCCATACAAGACTGCCTTAATTTATACAATACCTCTTGATGACATATGCATTCAAATCCATTGAAACACTGTACTTTTGGTTTAGTGGTAAACTCTAAAGGCAGAGCATATGTTTTGCCTCCTAGTATTGTAACCAGCCAATCTCCATCTCCCCGAACAATACAACTTTGTACCGTTGGTACTTCAGATATTTTTTCTAACTCTTTTACTCTGGTGCTTGAATCTTTCAAAGTATCATCTGAATTCTTTCCAGATGAAGGCTGTTTTTGAGCATCAGTTGGGTGGATACCTTCACATAAGCCCTCATCAAATTGTCCAGTGCGAACTGAAGAAAAAAAAACTTCCTCTGATCTGCACTGATTATTAAGATGCAGTAATTAAATTGGGGTCTATATTTTACGTGTGAAGACTCATCAATCAAATGCATTCATTCTTTGTAGTATCTATCATGGACTTCTATTACAGCAGTAGCAAAGCAATATGCTTGTTCCATTTTGCTCTCACACTGGAGGCATACAAAGTGGGGAGGGGGCATAAAGAAAGTGGGAAGAGAGAACTGGACAGATAGAGAGAAAAACCATGAGTTGGAATAAAGCGGAAAAAAAAACAGAAGATAAAAAGATATCATTTTCATGTACAAAATGGCTACCACTAATTTACAAAGATAAATGACGAAATACAGCCAATCTCAGACAAAAACTATTTATAGACTTTCAGAAATACTTTCTTGTTCCTGAATTTTATTACATGTATTTCCATCTGTGAAGAAAATTAGGACACACATTAAGTTACAATAAATACAATATCAACATAAGTATGGCAATGACTCTGTCAATTATTTTCTTGCAAAATATAATGAAACTGAACACAAAATTAATGGACAGCGACAAGTTACGGTGTTTGCATTAAAACTGTGGTAAATACATTACATGCTGGTGTGGCCAAACTGGTAGTCCATGCACCTAGGACTACTGACTGCATCTGATGTGAGGTTATTTGTATATATTTTTTATTAGGCAACAACTCCCCATGGAGTTTGTACCCCCTTTCCGATTTAAAAAAATGAAAAGCCTGAAGGATATAGAAAATGCACACAACTTAGTAATTTCATTCATGAATTTATCATTTCTAACCCAATTATCAGCAGGGGGCCTCAAACAATACTACAGTAACTTCGTTACGTTTTAGATCAAACAGAAGTTTCCACTGTGTTTTATGTCTCTCTATTTAGTGGTCAGCGGCAATTCAATTTTAAGATTACCAACTTCACTAAAATAATCTGACTTAAATCCTGCACCCATAATGCCTATTTTAATTACTAACCTTCTTAAATTAATAGGGGGGGGGGGGGTTAAGGCTTTAATATTAACATTTAGCAGCATCATTTTTTTTAATCTGCACCTTTATTTGCTTGCTATATACTGTTTTTTTGTCTTTTAATCTGCAGTTAACATTGACATTGTGCATGCTTTTCACACCATCATTCTCCTGATGTCATATTTCTTATCCAATGCACACCTTTATTTGCATGATACATACTGTTGCCTCATCTTTTAATCTGCTGTTATTGTTGACATTGTGCATGCTTTTAACAATAAAATTGTTATATTCCCTACTTAAATTATTAAGTGAACTCCTTTCTGTGATGTGTTATATACAATGTATGTATAAAAAAATTATATAATTTCATGTTTTTTACTGTTGCATTGTCTTTTAAAGGAGCACTACTGCATAATATGAAGAAAAAAAATTCCAGAAAACTTTAAAGGCATGTTGTCCTTGTAGAAACACAATTTTTATGACCCATAAAGAGTACATGTCAAACATTTGGACTTGCATAAATAATCTAAGTCAAACTTCCAGATTTGAAAAGCGACGACATTGTTTTTGAGTTCCATAAATAGCGCACAGGAATAATGTATACATATTCAAACAACTGTGGCTGTTACCAGAGATGCTGATGATTCCATGTAAATATGAGTGGTGAAGAAGAAGAAATGATTTTTGTGGAATATCCGCCTGTACAGATGGAGAAAGAAGAAATAGAAGACAGTACAAAAGATACAATGGAGCTAGATGCTTCCAACCTATGGAAAGAAAAAAAAAAAAGACTTTAAGTAAGTTGATATGAGAGAACAAGGTACATCTCAAAACCATTATACAAACACTGGTTTAGTAATGATCAAGTTAGTACCATAATTTCCAGCTGATGCTTGTAGAAAATTTAAATCGCAATGATATCTTGCATAAATGATGGAGGAATGGATATGCATTCAATATAATGGTTAAAGTTATCGTTACTGGAAATTAACTTGGAGAGTGAAAGTGCAAATATATACTCTCATCGTTTTTATCTTTAATTGGGTGCATAACTGCGGTGCATGCTATGTACATAAACAGAAACTTTCAAATGTCATTAATATTTCTTAATTCAAAGAACTGTGAGTGCTCAACCACAATTCAGTTGCTTTACTCTACATCTTTGTTGCACATTGTATGGACTGCTGATGCATTCAGCAGGGCATCATACTTCATGAATTTGTTTTAGTTTATATTCCTTATTCATCATCCTTTTTTTTTGTTGAGGTATCACATCACATAAAGAACCTTTAAAAACCATTGCTTAACAGAATTATTCAAGCCAGCTTAGCAGAGGCCTGGCAGTGATTCTCATATTAGAATCCAAAACCATTATGTCTGTTTACACTCATTGTGAACTTAGCTTACACTTACAGAAGTGTAACTATTATGGTGAAGGATTCTATTTATATTTTTACTTTGATCATATCTATACTTTACCTACAGTGCAGCCAAAGAATGGGTTTAGTTTCTGTTTACAAAATATGTCTAAATTTGTGTTCTTGGAAAGAGGAAAATGATGTTTTGTATGAATATCTGCATGTAAAACAGCATTGCTGTCCAGTACCATAATATAGATAATAACTTCAGTATCTGAAGGGAAGAAATCAAATTTTCTCGTTTGCCAACATTAGTAGACTTTGAATACCTAGTAATCTGAGTAACTCAGCTATCACAAATACCATGAAATAACCAAGAGACAGTTTCACACAAAAACAAAAAACTTTAAAAGTTTTTTTTCCAAATATAAAACTGGAGATAATAATAATAATAATAATAATAATATTCAACTGCATAGGTTGTTATTTGTGGTTTTCCTTTTTCCACTCACTACTTGTATGTACCTCACAACTATCATGACAACTGAATGGAAAATTTACATTTTATGAAATATTTGAAGACAACTGAAATATTATATTAAAAGGGTAGATGGAAAATAATGTAATGTTTTAGCTTGAGTTGCTCTTCTTTACAGTTGCTATAAAAGTATACTCAGTATTGAAAAAATTTTTTAAAGTCTTGCTGCTATAGTGATGTGTGTAGATTTTAGTTATATCATTATGTTCAAATATACATGTACAGTATGTAAATTTGTTTTGTGTTTCTGATTTCATGAAAAGCCGTTTCATAAAAGGTGTACTTTGTCAACCAATCAAAGATTTTCCTGAAAGCTTTGATAGTGTTTGAAATCTTTTCATAATTACCATTGACAGTCATAATGGTTAAATTAAAAAAAAAAATAACAGTGACTTTTATCCCCACGCATCTTTTAAAATGGTATCCCTCCATTAGTAATGTATCTCCTACACTATTTAAGACACTGACGTGAAACTTTGGAATATGATTAGGGTTAGTCGTTAGATATACACAGTGGTTTCAAAATTTTAATTACACTGTATGACTCTTGGGACGGGACCAATGACTCAAATAGTTATTTTTTTTTTAAAATCTAAATATTTGAAGTATTGTAGGTGGAAATCTAAAAGTTGGTTTGTGTCATCTTCAAGTCCAGAGCTATAACATGCATTGGGCTTTTGGGTTACACTATCTGGTCTTGCCCAGGGATGGTCCCTGTGGGTGTGCTTCCCCTGGGTCACAACTTGGAAACTGTTGAGATCCCCAGTCAATAACCATATATGGGTCTGAAGGATACGAGACTAGACATACCGGTATATCCAATGCAGACCGTGTGTCATGGCCCTAAGGTCGTGGACTTGCCCCTGAGTCATACATGTAGCTTGGAAACAGTTGAGGTCCACACCTTCTAACCATATATTGGTTGAATGACATAAGAAGAAATCAGACACATTTCCAGTACAGACCCTGAGGAAGGAGACTTATTCTTGGGTCATCACTTGGAATCTGTTGAGATCCCTAGTCTATAACTATATATAGGTTAGATGGGCATGAGGAAACAAAATTAGACATATATCCAGCACAGACCCTGGGTTGTGCCCGTGGTTGGGAACTTTACATTGGTTCATAACATGGAAATTGTTAAGATCTCCATCCTAGAACTATATATACATTTAATGGGCACACTATGTATACACACACACAATAACTGTATATGAAAAGAGAAATACACATTTACAGTATTGAAAAATTTGCCCCTGGGTGACAGACCATAACATATAAGCTGTATAGATTGGAACCATGGTGATATGCAATGTCATGTCATTTACCTAATTCTAGTTTTTTTCCTGTATCTTGCTTTGGATTACACTGATTTTGATGTTTACACAAGCAATCATCCAGTGTGAAAACTTTTCACACTGTAAAAGTGACACTGTCCACATGCTTCTTGAAGAAAATGTGGAATCAGAGTGCATGGATAATTGTGTAATTTTGCACAAAATCTTCCAAAAGTATTCTGCTTGGAAGGTTTACTGAAACTAACCTAATGGCTGGATGATGTTTTGTAAATTTACAGATCAGAATTTTGTGCTGTCATTCTTTCTTGAATGTTAAGGTTACATTTAATGTGTTGTTTGTAACTCTGAATCTGCTAGAAGTAGTGGTATGAAAATTAGTAAACTTGTACATATTTTTAAGACAAGGGCGTAAAATGTGTCACTTTCATGGTTCTCGTTTGAAGGTCAGAGGTGGACATTACCATATTTGTTTGCTGCTGTAATTTGCAAACTTTAAATAAAGTAATAGACATACAACTTGGTATACCTGTACATCATGACTTGATGTTGTCACTTGGCATATTCATGGACCTATCTATTTTAGGCCAGGTCTCAGTTCTCAGGTCAGAATCATTGTTTGTGTCCAAACTGTCACCCAGAAGCTTTAGTTAAAGATCATGGAATTAAATCTTTTCCCCTGTAAAATCATAGCTTGAGAGTGTCTCATGTACCTGTCATGTGTACCAATAGCATGGTCCTATCAGCAAGATCAAAGCGACCTCACTTTTTATATATTAGGACTTGTAACTCTTAAGTCAGTGAAGGTAATTTAATTAAACTTATCTTTAAATCATAACTTCTGAATGAATCATGTATTTTTCATGGTATTTTCATCAAGGTTTACATCATAGATCAACATTATCTTTTTTTGTCTAGTCTCTAGCTCACAAATTCTCAAGGATAGAAAGATTTAAAAAATGTATATTCATGAATCATGACCTAAGGTCATGTCACATAACTCACATTTATGATCCAGTTTGAAAGATCAATGTTATTTTTTATGGTTGGGTTGAAGTTCAGAAGCTGTTTAAGTAATGAGAATAAAATACTTTGGATGGCGTGTCTTGTGATAATTTGACAATATTTTATATACCACTTTCATGGTTCTATCTTAAATGTTAAGGTATTCAATTTTTGTATCCAGGCTGTAGCTCTGAAGCTGTTTAAGATATTAGGAAGAATGTCTACTGATAACTGAGAGTGTGTTGCATACCATGTTCAATGTCATTTCTCAAGGTCAAGCCAAGAAGACTTGTGGTGTCCTGTTAAATTATGATATGACTATTGATTCATATTTTACAACTGTCTTAAATTAGGCATATTATATTAATACACTGTCTGTCCATCCTTCTGTTTACATTTGCTTCTCTAGCCCATAACTTGGTGACAGCTGGAGATTTCATGAAACTCTGCACATGTATATATCATGACTAGACGGTGTGTCACATACCATATACAGACCCCCTGCCACTAGATTAAGTTCACAGCAAGGCAAGGGTAAATGTAATTATGTGATTTTGTGCATTTTCCATAGGATAACTTTTAAACTACTGAAGATATTTTAATGAAACTTGAACCAGTTATATATCATAATTAGAGATGCCACAACCATGACTTCATTCTCAAGCTTAAGGTCACAGCCAGGGTAAATATAAATCAACAACCTCTGTCGATGTAGAGGTATAACATTTGAACCAATGAAGGTATTTTCATGCAATTTTAGCCAAGCTGTATATCTGGACTTGATAGTGTTTCATGTAATCATAGTCATACCCTCTGCTCCCAAGGTTAAGGTCAAAAAGAAGGGAAGTCATTGACCTGCTTCCTTATCTAAGCTGTCACTTTTTAACTACTTCCTATATTTGAATGAAATTTTATCCAGCTCCACACTTTATCATGCAGCTGGCAGGTTTGTAGCTCTAAGATCAATGTCACTGGTAGAGAAAAGGGCACAAGAAGGGGATATAATGTGCTGTGTGGTAATCTTGTTACTTCAAGCCTCGAGGTTGTGTAACATCTCATTGTTTTGGTGCCATCTTCAAGATCAAAGTTGTAGACTTTGAGAGGGTTTTTCTACATTATTTTACCATCAACCCATTTGATACTATTGTGAAATAGTGGGTGCTTTGTGAATTGTCATGGAATTTTCATCCATTGTCTGTGCATGCAGTTATAGTGATATAGGGTTAATTAATAGTGCATAAAAAGGAAGATCATGCAGACATGCTGCTTTTCTGAAGATTTCTTTCATAAAATAACTTTCCATTAATATAACACAAATGTTGGTACCAAAGAACTCTTCACATGAACATATTTGTGAAATAGGCTTAGAATATGAGGAGTGTTCCAACTGCTGGAGCTTCATAGAGAGTAAGACATAACACATACAGTATCGTGCATTATTCATTTATCATCTGTCCTGCATGAACTTATGAAGTGACAGAATTTTAGTTTCCATAACAATCAGATCAAAAATATACTTTGGGGTCATTCCATACCAAATCACCCAAAATCCAAAATTCTTCCAGGGTGACCATCATCTCCGATTTCCATGAAATTATTTTCCAGGTGCACATCTATGTTGCACAAAAAATTTCAGTGAAAAATTCCAATTACTTATTAAGTTATGGCCGACTGAAGTGGGGAGGGGTAGCATAGTTTTTTCACTCTCAAATTTGTCAGTTTACAACTGAGGGTTTTCAAACGCTGAATTTCATGAAACTCCATAATAACATTAGAATAAATCAAAGTTTAGGCTTGCTTCAGTGTCCATGAATTATCTGAAGAAACTAAATGAAAGAATTTACATCAACTGTACTTGTTTCACATTAGTAACTAAAAGCTGAACCAGTATTAATATGATTAAACAACTTATAGACCTTTAATACATGCAGGTGCATCTTGCCTCCTTCTGAAACTTGTGTCAGAAAATAAGCCAATGAATGGTAAATGATTCAAGAAAGAATTTAACATACCTATTTGGAACAAGCTTGTCGATATGGGCTTTTTCCACAGGTAAATGGTGAAATTTCTGATTACTCCAGTAACAAGCAGCATTATTACAATCCATTTTTTTTCTACTTTATTTACTACAAGTTAGTCCATGCTGAAAACATTTCAGTTGATGCCAGGATCAACATGCATTGGACCCTTATGTACATGTATGAACTCAATGTCACTATGGCACGCTTCAAATAGACTGAAGCTGCAATTTTCCTATAATTTATGGGTTCTCAAACTTTTTGCACCCACAACCCACTTAAGAGGACTCTCGTCACTGAAGCCACCCACCTGCAAAAGCAAGCCTGCAACCCCCAGTTTGAGAACCTATGCTCTAATTTAATCCTCATCAGAAATTCTTAGAAGCACTAACAACATTAACATTATTAAATAATGGGTCCATCTTTCTTTTAAATCAAGTATCAAACTGAATAAATCACGAGCTTAGTGACCCTAAATGCCTTCTGCAAAGAATTCCATTAGATGAATCTCGAATGTCACTGGATAAGTTGATTACTTGATTGACACTCAACAATGTTATAAAAAATATCAGCGATATATTACACACTCAGGTGGGGTGAGCTATGCCCCCTAGCGTGTGACATGTCGTTGATATTTCCAATACACTGTTCACATCATCATGTAACCATTATGTATCATATCTTAGAACAGCAGATTATGGTACATGTATAGTACAGTGAAACTCCTCAAAACTGAACACCCTTGGGACCCAATTTTTTTGCCGGTTTTGAGAAGTTTTCGGTTTACTGAGGCTTTTGCAGATGTGAGAAAAAAAAATCTCTTTCTGAGCTCTTGAGAGAGAGAGAGAGAGAGAGAGAGAGAGAGAGAGAGAGAGAGAGAGAGAGAGAGAGAATGCAGTTACAAAAGCATCAGTTTCTGTGTGTGTAAAAGTGCACAAATTTAAGAAAGCTGTCATTTTTTTATTTTATTTTTAATACATGCATTTAATGAAGAATTAGCTGAACAATATACGTTCCTACTGAAAATTGTATCCTTTCACAGGAATAAATACAGATGCTCCACACAGAAATACAGTCCTCGTCACAAGAAACATACGAGGAAGGAAATACAGTACTTTTATAACTTCACTATAAGTCCATTGGAATTATGAATGATACTCCACAATATGTAAATACTCCATATAATTCATAATGTTCACAGTTCAAGAGCCTGGCTTGAAGAAGAAATGGAGCGATGTTTATTGTTCTTACACCGTTCTATAACTAATGTAGCTTACGTTAATGACTCCATTTCTTGTGCCATAGCCAAATAACGGTCATCCTTTGCAATTGCAAAAGTTTTTAATCTCTTTATAAACTCTAAAATTTTGGGTTATGTCAGATTAGCCTATTGTCAGCCCTAATCTGTGTTGGCGCATGTGTAAAGTGTTGTTTTAACCTTACGTGCCCTTGGAGCAGTTTCCAGGTCTTTGTCTTGTCGATCAGACTACTACAGCACCTGTTAACCGTAATTAATCTGTTCCAGTGTGTCAGGAATTTAGCAGCTAAAATATATTTCCAAGTTTCAACTGAGTTTCGGTTTTATGGGGTATTTTTAAGCATAAAATTGAAATTTGGGATCGAAAATTGTTCCGTTGTTCAGATTTGAGGGTTTCGGTTTACTGGGGAAGAAATGATGATATTAAAGAATGAAAATGTTGGGACTAAAAAGACAGTTCGGTCTTGAGGGGATTCCAGTATCCTGAGGGTTCGGTTTTGAGGAGTTTCACTGTATTAGGATGCATCATGGACAGATGTGTTGCCATATTTTAAGTCATAATTAAAGTTTCTTTTCAAAGAAAAAAATAGGAGTGAGAAAGTTTATTCACCCCACCAACAGAAGCCAGATTTTAATGGGTGAAAGTCACAGACTTTGAGCACATGCATAGTTCGTGCATCAATAATTACCTTGATTAGTCAATACTGATGAGACCTCACATGAAAGGCATGCAGTCCACTTATTTAATTCCTATATTCGTTCACATGTACAAAACAGAGCTAACCTGTTGATAGCAACCTTTAAATCACAATAAACAATGTATAGTCATTATTACTGAAAGTTTAATGCTGAATCAACATATTTATTCATACTTTCAACTGTACTGGTCAATAAGAACCTTCTGTGTATGCTATAAGCATGAACGAATCAATGTGGTCATAAACACAAATACTTCATCAATGTTAATAAAGCATAAAATGTTGGTCAAAGAGACCTTCTTTGGTTGTAAGTGAGTAGTACTAGCACAGATGCATCCAATTATTCAGTTTCATCTTTGGAACATTACAAAACAGCACCCAATAAATGAACTTTCAACACAAAATTTCAACAAAGTCACTGAAGCATGAAATAATAGTAGCAAAGACATCTTTTTGCAATATGGATGTATCACTTAAGATCCATCCACGCATCAAATTTTCATGATTCTAGGTCTGATAGTATGTATATAATATATAAAAAAACTCATTTAATCATGAGCTAAATATAAAAACTTAACCAAAACCAGCAAAAGATTAAAAATAGGTTACGATGAGCTTCTTTTGTTTTATGGGTTTGGTATTAACAGATATGCATATCATCAATTTCATGGTTCTAATATGAACAGTCCTAGAGAAATGAACACAAGATTTAACGTAAGTCAGTGAAGCATAAAATATGGGTTATAATGCCCTACATGTACTATACTGAAATAAAGGAGGAGTGCTCCTCAAGATGCATCTCCTCACCAAGTTTCATGATTCTAGATCGGATAGTATTACATACCATGCTCAAAAACTATGTGGTCATGAGTTAAATTAAAAACACTTAACCTAAACCAGTAAAATGTGAAATGCAGGTCAGTGACATTCTTTTGTTGTATTGGTGTTGTACTAATAGAGATGCATGTAATAAACTAGTTTGATGGGTTTAACATGAACAAAATTTAACCAAGTCAACGAAGTGTGAAAAATGGGCCACAGTGCCATACATTTGTGACAAGGGCATGCATGTAAAATCTAGCTAAATTTAGATCGGGTCCCTCTCTTATTTTAAGTGAGTTGCCCATCAGGCCTGTGCAAACGAAAAGTCTTATCTAATTATTGCATAGGTGGTATGACGAATATTTTGACGTCCCATTTGGGTGAACCAGAAGATTCCAGAACACTGGATCACCCCCATGAGACACCACACACATATTGCTCATGCATACTGCTGCTCTTTTCATTCTTTTGAGGGAGCAGCCTAACTTAGTGGGACATCAGTGCGGGGCCGGAGAAGGAAATCTGGCAATTGCAACAGATAAGTATTACATCATTAAATTAGTTTTACTCCCCTCCCTAAACTACATTTTAATATTAGTGAAACCGTACCTGTTGCTATTGCATAGCTGAATTAGTTTGGTGGGATGCTGAAGATCCCACAAACGGTGAATAGAAAACAAACACATGAAATACTCACCCTCATAGTAGAGCAGGAGACTACTGTGGGATGGAATCTGCAAGGGCCACTTCTGAGTGATAACGATTGGGCCCAGTGAGAAAATGCCTTTGCTTTTGTGGGCTAATGAGTGAAGGTAAAAGGAGGAGAAGGTAGTGTGAGTGCGCCAAAACACGGCTTTCATCAGGTCCTCCAAAGATGAATTAGTTAGATAGGTACATGAGGCAGCAAATTTGGCTCGAACCGCATCGGCTTTCATTTTTATGAAAGACAGGTCCCTATCGTAAGGGACTGGTAAGCTCTCTTGATAGTTAACCCATTTTATCCTGTTTACCAATTTCAACTGCAGTGTCTGATTCTTAAGAAGCAATTCTAAATACAGTGTGGTAAAACGGAGCATCATACAGTAGAAATTGGGATGACCTTTACCATGTTTACTAAAAAAGTTGTAACATTGTTATTTCTTTTTTAAACTATATAAAACTATGTATCTCTGAAAAGGAAATAAAGTTTGCAACACAGTGATACATGTTTTATTATCATTTACCAATGTACACGTTCACAACTGTATTTTGAAATATGACTTTAAAGAAAAAAAAACTGATTATAAACTTTCCATGATGTTCAGTGAATCTTTTGTCCATTAAGATGAACAAAATACTCATATTATTATGTGAATCAAATTAATACAATACAATTTCCAGTATTTTGGTCCAAATTTGAAGCTTCTAGCACTGTTAGTTCAAAAGTTATAATAACTGTACTAAAATTGGACAACAAAACATCTTGAACAATTATTTACATCACATTCTAAAACATGTACTTCAGTTTAAGTGTGCAGTTTCTCGTGTAAATATGCCAAAAATTAATCCTAGAAATCTTTGAGTAAAATAAAGGTAATTAATCAGTACAATTTTTGTCCAAATTTGAAGTCCCTATCATCATTAAATCACTAATAACAATATTACTTTATTGGCAAATACAAATTTCCACATCACATTGCAAAATCATACTTCATTTTAAAAACTGACAATTCAACTTTAGTTGTTGCCTAATCATCAGCTTTTAGGCATTTATACACCTAGTGATGTGTTTTCCCTGGCATTCTGTATGAACAGGGACATTGCATTCCCTGCAAATTTTGTCACCCCTCTTCTCTCTCCAGGTTAAGCAGCCAGTGAACATTCATGACATTTTTTTGTTTCCATACATTTTTTCAATTGTATGTTGCACTGTTCCTCTGGTAGGCTTTGGAACAACTGCTGCATCCTTTCCAGCTCTAGTATCGCCAACCAAAGATGCAACAAGGTCCTTGAGGTAGCTTTGAAATGTTTGCCACATACTCTTTACTTTCTCTGGATTGGTGTCCCGTGCAATTACATAGGCACTGTACCCTGAAGCTTCCATTAGATGAAAGAAAATTTGATGCAACAATTTTTTTTAAAATGTTTTTTTTTAGTTTATCTGGTCTCACCTCTGGCTGAGGCTCTGCAGCTTGCTCTTCATTGTCATGTAGAGGCAAGTATCTCCAAATAAGATCAAATCTGTCACGAGACATGATTTTATTGAAAGATGTGACAAACATGTACTTATTTTGTCACCAATAATTATGTCTTTATGGAAGTCGAATTATTCACATGGCAAAACATAAGCCTATAAAGGCCTTCATTGTGGGAATGTCTACTGGCATCCATCTTGGTGACTTTGGTTGAGTGAATTTTTTCAACGCTCCTGTTCAGCGTAACGGTTGGTTGCATCTACAAGTTTTTTCCAAATTAAAGCATCCCAAAGTAACTCAAAGTAATGCTGTGCATCGGCTTCTTCTGGGTGTTGAACAGTTGCCCCTTCTATCAATTTAAATCGTGGCTGCAACCGAAGTGAAAAATCATCCCTGACCATTTCCTCCTGAAAGCCTTCGAAGTCCACTTCATTCGCAGAATCCCTGTTGAACAGTGCATGAAGCCATGCATCATCTTTTTCATCAACTTGACGCAATTCAACCCATTATTTGAATCATTAGAATCATCCAGATCATCAACTTCAATGTCACTAACCTCACTGTCAACATCCAAGATTACATCCAAGTTGTCGTCCATCATTTTATCGATCAATTTTCAAGCACTTTTCCAACCACATTTTTGTAAAATTTCACTGCGCAGGCGTGCTTTAACCATTTCCCTTGTTGGTGACTAAGTACACAAATATCTGTGATGTATAACACAGGTTTCTATAGAGACAACACACATAACATAGTAGATTATGACTGTAGTCATATTCAGGATAAAATGGGATATTACAACCATAGTCATATTCGGGATAGAATGAGGTATTATGACAGAAGTCGTATACAGGGTAATATGGGTAATGCAAATCCACTTAGAAATGGTGGAAGCTAAAATATAAGTTGAACCTTTAATGAGGAGGTAAAGATGCTTCCTACCCTTCCTTCTCCATTTAGAGGCTGCCAAGAAAAAATGCAGAGCCCTAACTGGACATTTAAGTCTATCTTGATCATCCCCAGCACAGATACAGCTGAGATTGGAGATCTCAATTGGGAGTGGAGCAACTGACGGACGCTGGTTTCTTGCTAAAAAAGCCTGGTTGGCAAAGGAGAGAAAATGACTCATAATTTCCACTGAACCTGATACAGCCCAGCTCCACGAATATGGCATGAAGCTCACTCCTTTGTCTTGCAGATGCTAAGGCGAGCAAGAAAACTGTCTTGAGGATAAGGTTCTCAAAAGAAGCTTCACCTAAAGGTTCATAGGGAGCTTCATTAAGAGACCACAAGATACAAAAAAGATTCCTTGGAGACATTAGAGAGCAAGACTCTGGTCTTTTCAGTTTGAATACCTGATCAGATCTGCTAAGTGAGAATCTTTCCCAGGTCTTTTGAAAGTGTTGGAAAGGGCTGCTTAATAGCCCTTATTAGTAGAAACCGAGCATTGTTTCTCTTTTAAAAGGAAGAGAATAAAATCAGCCACTACACTCATAGAGGGACAGCTAGGATTGACACATTTTCTACTACACCAATCACAAAAGATGCTCCATTTGGCATCATATAACGTTGACATCAATATTCTCTTGGACTGAATGATGCACTTGGCAACTTTGTTCGAAAACTTTCTCTCTGGAGAGATCATCTGATATGAGCCAAGTGTAAAGGTGAGGAATCTGTTGGCTGTTGTCTAGGAGACAGCCCCTGTACTGTGATAGGTGGTCCCTCCTCTGAGGGATCAATGGGGCCACAGAAAGGCAATCAAACTGAGCTGAACAGTGGAGTGTTTGACTTTGTGTAGGACCTGTGGGATCATCCTGAAAGGTGGGAAGGCATAAATGAAGAGACAATCCAACTTCAGACTGAAAGTGTCCACTGCCCAGGTCCTCTCGTCAGGGACTGGGAAAACATAAAAGGGAAGCTTGTTGTTTGGCTTGGTGGCAAACAAGTCCACCATAAAGAGTTCCCCAAAGTTATAAAAGGAGTCTGCTATGGATTGGTGGAGCAACCATTCTGTGAGGACAATCTTCCCTTTCCTTGACAGATTGTCTGCCAAAATCTTCTTCCTGCCGTGAATGTGGCGAACTCTGAGGGTAATTCCGTCTGAAGTTGCCCAGTGGAGGTTCAAAACCTCTATGCAGAGAGAAGGTGCATGAGTGCCTCCTTGTCTCCTGAGGTACGCTACCACCGATGTGTTGTTGGAGGAGACCATCACACAATGACCTTTTATTGGTGGACGCACCCTGATTCCCCTCATTTCCAAATTGTTGATGTGGAGGGTAGATTCCTCCCGGGACCATGAAGAATCAGTCTTCTGCCTGTAGATGAGCACCCCACCCTGAATCTGACACAACTGCATAATATAGGACTGGGTTTCGGTGGGGGGTAGGGGATGTGCATGGGGACTCTGACCAGAAACCGGTCCATGATTGGTTCACCGAATCAGATGATGATGGTGATGGAAAATCCTGACCCAAAGAAGTCGGAGCATTAAAGAGGTTCCTGTGTAATTTCCATGCCACTAAAAGGAGAAACTGGAGAGGATGCAAGTGCAGTCTGCCTAGGGGAAACAGGTCCGCTGCGGAGTTCAACGTCCCTAGCAGAGAGAGAAACTGACAAACTGATAAGTTAAACGTGGTCTTTACTCTCAGTGCCTCCAACCGGGACAGGATCTTGCCTACTCTGTCCTGAGGGACATGGACTAATCATCTGTTTGTGAGGAAATTCATCCTCAAGTATACAAAATCTTGAGATGGAGTGATCTCTAATTTCTCTAAGTTTGGCAGAAGACCCAACATGGTCACTATGGACCAACAGCAAGACAGATCTTGTCTGAGGGCCAGTCAGCCATTGTGGATCAACCAATCATCAAACTATTGGAGGATTGGGATAGCTTGTGACCTTAAATGGGCTGCAACTACTCCCATGGCCCTGGTAAAAGCTCTGGGTGAGGAGGCTAGGCTGAACGACAGAGCTCAAAATTGGAAGACCTCACCATCCAAGCGAAACCGAAGGTACACATCCCTATCCAGGTCTTATGGCATTCTTGACTGAGGCTGTGGTCTCCATCATGAATGGTTCCTCCAGCAGAAATCTGTTTATGGAGGAAAGGTCGATAATTAAACAGAACTTTCCCCCTTTCTTGGGTACCAGGAAAATCCAGGAATAGAAGGCTGGAGATTGGTCTTCTAACATCCCCTCCACTGCACCCTTCTAAAGGGAGTGAACCTCTTCCTTTAGGTGCACCAGATTTAGCTGGTGAAGAAAATGGGATACCTTACTAAAGGAGGAAGATCCCAGATCCAATGCCAGTAGCCATCTTTTATGACAGAAAGGAACCAACCATCAACTGTTATGCCAGACCAAGCCTCTGAAGAGGTTTAGTCTGGCGCCAATGAGAACCAAAGGAAGAGGTATGTTCTGCAGGAGAGGGAGATAGTCCCTAGAGCTGTCCATCCTTGTCCTTAGGAAACAGGGAAGGGCCTTCAAACTTCTTCCATGGTCCTTTGCTGTGCACCCTTCTAGGGCCTGCCTGCCAAAGGGGAGCTCTGAAATGGGGTTGTTGCTTTGACTGGGGCTGTGCTGCTTGAAAGAATTTAGCCAACGGACCCTGAGTGCAGTTAGGATGATTTCGCTTCCTGGCCACTTTCAAAGAGCCAGGAATGGATGCATGGGATCGGTGTTGATGATATCTCAAATCCTGAGTAGCCATGGAGGGGATGAGCTCTCAAAAGAGAGTCTCTGCCTCCAGGGGGGCAGCCCTCAGAAGGTTCTTACTGTGTTCTACTACGACCTTGGAAGTGTCCAGAACAACATCCCTGTGGAGGTGAAGATGCTCTGCCGACAAGGCCATAGACAAGGACAATGCATGCCTCTGAAGTTTTTCCACTGCTTCCAACAAACAATGGAGAGCCATTGGTGACAAATTCTTCTTTCAGCAGGCAGGACGAGGCTGGTGAAAAGAGGTCAGCATGTGAGGCTACTGTTACTGGTCACCTAGCATTGTGCTCTAAGGATTCCAGTGTTTTTACTGGAAGGCAAGACCAGGTTCCCATAGAAATAGTCACTTTTGCATCCAAAGTGGGTGGTTTAGTGGGTCAGAAACAGAGAACCATCCAGGTCCACAACAGTGGAAGATTTTATTTAAACTACCAGATTTTATTTAAACTACCAGCTCTTTGACCCATGTCAGAAACAGTCACAGCTGAGACAGTAAAGTCTGATTTCAACAAAACTGTTTACATATGGAAAAGATGGAAGCTAATTGGCTTTGTTTTAGAGGCTAATCCTTAACTGTGCCACTCATTTAAAGAGATTCATGGTATCATTAGTACATAAGGTTAAGAAAATGGCAACTGTGCACTTGTCTTCAAATTTGTCCAAGCGTTGTGTTTTGAATTTAGCTCGAGTATTTTTCAAAAGGCTTTAAATATTATTATCTGATGCCTGTTCCATGCACTGCCTGTAGACTCATGTAACTGTGAACTTCAAAAGAAAAAAATTCAAACACAGTGGACAAAACTTTCAAAATTGCACCATAAATGATGACCAGTACACTATCAAAAATGGCCGACTATTGTTGCACTACGAAAACAGATCGAAATTATCAAGATTTTAAAATGCACTATATCACATGTGCGTCATATGGCAGAACTAGGTTTTTCCTACCTCATTGTGGGTAAAAAAATTTGGGTGTACGTTATCAGCACCAAAAATACAGTAGTCAGGTAGGATTCCAGTCACAAACTTAAATTCTTTAAAGTCTGCGACGCTGAGAAACCTTATATCTGTGCTTTGAATTTTCCATGGCATCCTGTTCATAGTAAATACTTTTCCACCTCAGCTCCGTATGGAAAGCACCTGCTATATCCTTCACCTTGCCTAGTTGTTCTGCATGGGTCTTCACAAGTTATACACAATTTAGCACCATTATATAAAGAGTCTAATTAAAAATCCCTGCCTTTGCATACAATACCGGTATATGAAGTTTGGTTAAGATATGTTGTGTAAAACTTGAGTTATTTTACAGGAGCAATTTGTCTATTTTCGAACACTGTAACCCATACTTTGACCAACTGAACCCAAAATAAGTAGGTGTCTTTCTGGCCTGAAGTGCAAGCCATCCACAAAGTTTTGTCAAGGTAAATAGTGTAAAACTAAAGATATTGTGTGGAAATAAAAAAGGCAACAGATAAATAGACAGATTACATCATAACATAATATACATGCCTTTCAGTGGGCAAATAAAAATATCGCCAGGTACAAAAAATTTAATCATCTTGAATCTACATACCATACAAAATCACAATGATCTGCCATCTGATAAGTAAAAAATGTTCATACCCTCCTACATGCATTTCACATTATTTTAATAAATACTTGTTTTAACTTTGGAAGTTACATTTTAAAACAACATTAAAGACACAGCTGCAACTATTACATGTACATATATCCTCTGCATGTTGTGAGCCAACAGTTAAAAGTAGATCACAGTGACCAAGCATCAGTGCACAACAATGACAGCACACTTTCAAGACATATGAAAAAAGGGCGAATAAAAGAGGATGCAGGGCAAGAGTTGTAACCCGAATTCTGAAACTTAAGTTTATAAATTCCTAAGAAAGCATATTAAAAGGGATCACAAAGTGTTGAAAGTTTTCTTTGTTAAGATAAATTTGTGTATTTATTTTTTTCTTACCTTTATCAGGTTTGGAACTAGCTCCACTTGTTCCACTATCTGCCATGGTGAAGCTTCAGTTTTCTCCCTTATCGCCACTAAGCAACTTATATTGTCATCATTGGGATTAATATATCTGCAATATAGGTTAAGCATTGTAAATTACAGGAAAAGTACCAACTACTTCCTATATTTCCCTATATTATGATTGGAAGTTGTTGAATTTAACCATTTTGTCCTTGATGAGGAAAGGATCAGGGCTGTACAGTATTTCTGTGTGACTGCATAAAAAATACAGAGGATGCATACAATCTTTGCCAAGCACATGACATGCCAATTATCTGAAAGAATCAGAATCACCTATTTACATTCTCAAAGAATTGTGACCAAATTCCAGTTTAATTTCATACAAAAGATATGACAAATGCCTACGAGGATTTTTAGAGTATATAAGTTGCTCACTATTAAAAAAGTTATGCCATACATCGGTCTGAAAATGAAACAATTTTTGGCCAGAAAGTTCAGTCATCTATTTTCAACACAGCATATGATACATACTTTATGTAGGGTCAGTTGTTTCAAATGGTGATTTTAGTTTAGACATCAAACTTTGCAATAGGAAAATTCATGATTGCTCCTCTTGTTGGCTGAATTAGGCTGCAAAGCCACCATCAACTAATGTAATTTAATTTTTAGGCTGGGTTGATGGCATGAGAAACTAGATTTCTGAAGAAACAAACTTGCAAAAATGAATAATTTATCATTAATTCAATGAATTATAGTAGTCTGAAAGAAAAAATATTCAGAGAAAAATGAAAATATTATAAAACACTGGTAAATGATGGGTAAATACTAACATTAAATGAGTAAAGACTAAGATTAAATGAGGGCCATCCACTACCCTTTTAGACCCCCAAAGCATTACAACTGTACTTTTTAAAGAGTCTCATCTTTCCCTTCACATAAGGGATGAACCACCCCCCTCACTGGCACAGGTCTCTAGAGTATATATACTTTAGCTCCTAATTTAATCAATGCTTATTTTAAGGATAGCATTTGGCCTGTTAAAATTGCTATCAAGAGATATGCTGAACAACTATGTATACCTATTTGCATGTACTGGGGCAAAAATACTTGTGCTTTGATCACATTCGAAAGTATTGAGGAGTGTAGCAAGAGTTGTATAAATGAATACTGTAAAGTACACGCACAGCGACTTGGAAGGGGTATGGTACTTATCTTGAGGCACACTACACACTTTTTTGGGCTTGTGACTCAAAGACTTTACATGCACACCTTAGAAAAGAACAAAATCTTCAGCTTCTTGAAGAATTTCTGTGGCTAGCCACTATTAATATTAAAATGTTTTAAAAGTTTACTTGTTAAGATATACCCATTCATAAAGGCACATGAACAACAAGCACTATGACAAATACAAAGCACTGACAGGGGTTCAAACCCCCTATCCTAGGAGCCATATAGCACTGCAGCAGCTCCTGGAGAAACTTGCCCGCCAACAGGCAGCCAGTGCAGAATTTGCCTACTTGAGACAGCAAAGCAGGCAGCGGAGACCACGAGGCAGAAATCTGGTCACCTTGGTTCTAATGAAACTGAGGAAAAAGACCAATTTGTTTTTGACAAGGCAGGTTGCACCCTGTGCCTATTCCTAAATACCCAGACCTTGATTACTGCACACATCGTTAGCACATTTTGCATTGAAAAAAAAGACCCCCTCGGACTTGGAGACACTGACATTATACTAGGATACCAAGTATGAGGCAATAGCCTGATCTTAAATAGCCAAAAGACTGAAGCACGAATGGTCATCCTTCTTGTGGCTGCTCCAACAAATGAAAAGTTTCTCATTCGCATCAAGTTTATCATTCAGGATGATGGGGTTGATGAGGAGGGGGAGTGGATGGTAGTTGACAAGACTAATCTGATGAAGACAGAACAGCACATGGATAAAAAGTTGGTTGAAATGAGGCATGATACTAAACCCGGACTTCTTATTAGTATTGACAAGCCTTACTATGAGAATGCTTACCCAGTGGCTACAGTAGTGTATGGTCTCTACCCGATTCGAGACCCTGACCCAACAACCTGGCCGATTTGAGTGATTGTGACCTGAACTGTGTTGTGCAGCATGCAGCAGAACACTTTGAGAATACCATCAGAGGCTAAGGCATTACAGAGGTCTACTGTCAAAAAATTACTGAATGGCAAAGACGAGTCCATGAGACAGGTGAAACCTTTGACAACCTTGGTGCTTTGGAAAAAATTGTCAAAATTATCAACTTTATCTTAAAGGATGTAGCCAGTGGTGACATTTATGAGAGCGGCAAGTATCATGTTGAACATTAATCAATGGAGCTCATAGTTCACAATGGCTACACCTGGCCAAAAACTCCTCACTTTTCCATCGCTCTGTAAGCAATTCAGCGTTGAGTACTATGAGTGATGCCCATGATGCCATCCAGTGGCTTACAGAAGGTGAGCCAAAGGCAGTTTGGGCTCTTGGTGGAGGAAATAACCAAAAACTGGACCCCAAGCTTGTGCAGCAGTTTATGCTGGTCATTGGAAACCCACCCACCGCACCAGTCATGCTGGAGAATGTCCAGTGGGCATGTATTGAGTTTGGCAGTCTTTGGAATTCAGCCCTGATGGATACAAGATGTCTGAGATTGTGAGACATGGCCATCTGCAACACCAGCAACTTTTTGGGTATGGGAGAGCGTGCCCTATACTTTGCATGCTTTGGCCACCCATGCAACAGAATAACATGGATGCCTTTTAATGCAACACTCACTCAAACCTCGTGTGATTTGCACAGATGTGCTCTTTGGCCTTTGTTCCCAACTGCAATCCAGTTATCCTGACACGGTTTGGACAGTTTAGCAAGTCTACAGAAAATGAGACTGCCAACAGCAACCATGACTCGACACCCACTGCAGTGTATGGTCAAGATGGGCATGCTCATACTCTTCTAGGTGACAAAGGCCATTATCTTCTACAAGAAACAGACCAAAGTATGGCTGCCAGAGGACAAGGAAATTGGTAACATTATCTAACACAAATTTACAGCCAGTAGCACAAACAGATGCAAGCGCATGATGTGCTGGCTGGTTACCGACCAGGCAAGCTAGACTTTCTTGTGTGCTCCTGCCACGAAACCAGTTCACTTGTTGGTTATGACAAGCCCACCTTGGGGACATCAGTACTTAATACAATGGCTCGCAGTCACAGTATATGCACCTTCAGGCATTTCTGGCCTAGGTGGGCATTAATCTTATCCTGCTGCAAAGGTTTCTTCCTGAGACTGTTTCGGTTATAACTGACTCTATTCACATCAAGCCAGAGCACCTGGCCTGACTAGATGGATGCACTTCACAAGCCTATGCAAAGAGCCCATCTGCTACGAATGTGCTGCCCTTGTATGTAAAGACCATGACAGCAAACAGAGCTAAACAACAGTCTGCTCTTGTGGGCAGTGGTGTGTTAAGGATCAGCAGCTCCTAGCTCCCAATGACTCTGCAGCCTACATGCCCAAATCCAAGTACTGGGCATCAAAACAACAATGACTCATAGGGCCTACAATCCACTGGCAACGCATCACCTATCTCAATGGTGGAGGGGGGCTCTAGCAAGACAACACATGCAATCATGATCTTTCATGAACACAACCCAGGTGTTTTTACCCAAACCAACCAACTTGCAAAAAGGATATGGCATCAGTAGAGAGGTCATATCCATGCACACACTTACCACAGCTCCTTACATTACCATGGCAAAAATAAATGGGCACAAGAATATATGGGTCAGAAATACATTCCATAGACTATTATTTTGGACAAGATTTGCACAGTCCCTCACTATATTCTTTTGGCCTTTCTCAAGCAGCTCAAGATGTAGGGTGTTCAAGTCATCTGCTGTGATAACAAAGGCCAATTGCCACCCATAGCTGGAGAGTTGCTGCATAGCTGGCTGTGCAAGTATGTTGACCACTATGAAAAGGTCGCAGAGGACTACTACACAAGGACAAGGCCATTAGAGACCTAAAAAAGAGGATGCATCTCTGTCCAGGCTGGAATTCCTTACTGGAGCAGTGGAAGCCTGCTGACATGCTCATGATTTTATGCACAGCAGACATGATAGGGCCCAGCAACTTTTCTTCAAGCAATTCAAAAAGCACTTTCCAGACATGCTGGTCCCACTTCTCGACAGCCAGCACCAAAATATCCTTGTTGCTGCTCCAGGGACAAACAAGCAGCAGGAACTTGTGCTAAACGATATCAAGTAGCCAAGTGCGTTGTCCTTTCTGCAAAAGCACAGACCAACATCTTGACTATGCAATCACTATGCACAGCTCCCAGGGACCTACCAACAAAACCCCACACAAGATATGGATTGATGACGACTACCTCCAATGATCCAACCTCACATATTTGGCTGTGTCCCATGTGGATTGCAAGTCTCAACTTGAGCATGTTGCTGTGCCAAAGGCTGAGGTTAAGCAGGAAATCCTCAAGGTCATCCAGAAGAAGCTTGCTGCATATAAGCAGCAGGACAAGGCCTGTGGTTATGTTGTAATCAATGCAGGCCCATTCAAGGTCAATGACATGCTCCACCTTAAGCAACAGCAAAAAAACCGCTGTGCCACCAGCAACATCAAAATGCTCTGGATCTACGTGTCAAAAAACACAGCAGTTCAGTATAAACATCTTGGACAATACTAAGGGACACTCAAAAGGCCAATGTGAGGTTGACCTGTTTAGAGTGCAACTGCAAAAGAGGGGCCGCACCACTCTGTCATGCAGGTCTAGAGGACAAGTAAGATAGTGGTTTCAACCTCAGAAACATGTATGTTGACTGATGACCCGGTCCATTGGTTGTTGTGTCAAGAAGCACAAGCTATAGCCCTTCATGCACAAATGTACAATTAGGCCCTGCATCGTTGGTGCTAAGCAGATAATATAGTACAGGCAAGGCTGCACACTCTAGCCTTTAGACCTTTAGCAACCACACAGGGTCAGTGGCTCATTGTTGCCCACCTACCAGCTATCCCAATGCATATAGGTAGTGTACCAAGGTATTTGAGGGCAGGCATGGCTCTGCTAGGTTGGAAATATTTATAAGCGATATAGTCTAAGCCAGCAAGTCCCCCAACAACAAACATCATTTTGTAATTCTGATGCTCTGGCAAGGGCTTGTAAAAGCCAGAAAGCTTTGGCTCATTGCCAATGTCAGGGATGTCATGTTTTTCCACCAGTTACCAGGTAGTACTCACACATCACAGCACTGACATTATCATAGGTCTTTTCGGCAATCTGCCCAACATAAACCAATCAGCCCAACCTTGTTGTGCAGCAGAAACAAGAGGTCAGCCTGGTGCACCTTGCAAGGAGTTGAAACTTTAAGCCATGGCTGGTGAATTCTGTGCAGTGCCAGCAGGTAAATCTGCCACATAGTCTGCTTTTTGAGGTATACCATGGTAACATCTTGTGAGACTGGTGGTTTCTGCCGCTTTTTGACCACTCCCATGCTCTTCCAGTAACCTCACAGGCTGCAGTATATATTGCCGCAAGCTTAGTCTTCAACGTTGGCTGGCTTCATTTTTAGCACACAATGAGAAATCACTGACTACCCCAGACTGCTGAGTATGGCTCAATGGTAGAGTAGATTTCCGAAATCCTTTCCGTATGGTGGTGTACACATCTTGCACCCGCATTCCACAATTAACGAATTTATGTTGTTTACAAACATAAAACACACACTGTTCCATACTAATAGGGTCAGACAAATGTAAAATAGATGCTGTGGGTAGCTGCATTATTTGTTATTCCAGCTGGTCCCCAGATGTTGCTTTTTGCTATCATTCAAACTGTACTTGCACCTGCATTTTTAAACTTGATATGGCACAGGATGAGGTGTGAAGAAGGCCAGCGACCAACACTAGGCCACCCCATAAAACATAAGATGGCACTGCCTCCTGCTGCTTGCCATCATTGTGCTTGTCTCTATTGGAGCAGGATGTGTGTTGGCAGTCTCAGCTTGTTTCTTAGCCCGACATTGTTTCATCATCTCAGAAAGTCGTTTACCAGAGGCAACTCTACCATGATTTTTAGTTTTTGTGGTATGTGTTACCTGCCCACGTTCCTCAGTCAGTTCCATCATCGGTACTTATTTTAGCTGTCATATCAGGCTCATATAAAGCATAGGCCTTTGATACATCTTTGCTGCTCATTTCTGCAACAAACTCAGGTGTTAGATGTTGTCCAACATATTTTTTGGCCATACCAGAAGCAGCTAGCTAGGATAGCCTCTCAAGCTGCAAGGTTATTTGTGAAGGGGGACAGCACATGTCTCATTCCTTAGTCAGTACATTATCATATAGTACTATTCATCCAATACTGCATCAACATCCAAGCTTATTGTAAGCTATTCTGACATGGTTCTTATTAGGTTCCAATGACTGACCGAGCGCTTAACTCTAAGTGACCTATAAATAACATAAGTTAAGACCACAACAGAAAAAGCATGGCTAATAATGTACAAAATATTAAGCCACCACATAACACCTGCAGAATGCAAGCTAACAAAGCTGTGCAAATATAGCTGGGTCGGTTCATAGAAGCAGCTTACTGAAACATTTCTTCTGCTTGAAAAATTCATTGATATCTGTACACTTCTCATCCTGCATGATATTATTCTCATCTAGTATATCCTTAAATAAGTCTTTGTCTTTACGGTAAAATAGTGCTACCCACAATGTCTGCTGGTGTAAATCACAGGCTACGTAAATGTATTTTTGTTTCATGACCCTTACACTGATGCCTTAGTGAAGGCTAATGATGGCTAGCTCAGTGAAGGTCATTTCCTTATGCCTGACACCAGAAAGTAAGGCACAATGGTCAAGTAGAAAAAAACTGGTGGTTTCTTTGAATTTTTCAACAAGTGCGCAGAGTATATCATTCAGTTCATGGCTCCTGAAGCTGACCAAAAAACACTCCCATTTCTTTTTAGCAATGGCCCCATGGCCTGTCATATGCCTTGTTCAGGAGTGAGCATTCTTGGGCAGATGATGACTATAAAATCAAAGTATCCATTGAATGCTGATTCAAGAAGTTCACAGGCAAAGATGCTTTTTGCTGCAGCAGACGATCATGATGCAGTGTGGCTTAAGTTACTGAAGATTGTATTGCACTCATCTTTTCAGTGTTCCTATGATTCCCACTGGCTAGTAGATTGGCTGTCCAGTTTGTATGTTGAGCCATGCATCTATAACAACATATATGTAACGTGCTTAACATCCCTGCCTCCTGAACCTTTTTTTCAATCTGCTGCATTACACCTTTGCTCATGTTTTCAATGCATTTTTTGGACCCATGAAGCATGTTGTCTTCCATTGATCTCATGTCGAGGATGAGAACAAACCTGTTTTGGTAAAAGGTGCCAACGCCACAAAATGATGCCTTCGCATCCTGGAGAGACTCCATAACCATTATTTTTTGGGCTTCTTCCCATTTGCTGATGCCTCAGCTGCCCCTGGGCACAGATCTGATTTGAAACACTCTCGATCATCACCAACACCTTGTTAATAAGGGCGCTGTAAACTTTTTCCATATCATGCACAAACTCAGTGCTCTTTGTCACATCCTCAAAGAGCAAAACTATTGCCTTCATGCTTTTTGCTGGCATGTTCAGGTTGAAGTTTTACATTGTTCAGCACTATTTTGAATTGACAGTTGGTGGTAAAAGCCACTTTTTCCATGTACTGCTGCCTTATCATGCATGCAAGTTCTGAGTGGGTTACAAGGTCAAACTCCAGGCTAATGGCATAACCTTCCCCTGGCCATTATTAGTGCTCTGGATTACTACTATAACTATCTGCTCAAAGGATAGGTGGTCTGAAAGGCTAGACTGGTAGTTTGGCATGTGATCATTTAGCAGCTCAAAGTCGAGCAGGACAAAGAAGCAGTTCCCGAGTGCAGCAAAATATATGCATCAGGCTGGTTGGGATCAGTGTTAGTGTTATGTATACCACTCACAGGCTGAGTTAGTCAACTCTTTCTCTGTTAACCTAAGATCCTTGACCACACCCCAAATATTGGCATCATCTATACTGGCCACTTTGTTTCCCTTAAGCTTTACATTAATCTTTTTGACAAGGGCGCAGCCAAGGTTTTTCACGATTGTAAGGTTGGCGTCAACTGGCGCTGCTGAGCTGCCACTCAAAGCAATTGTAAATGTTACCCTAGCAGTGTCAGGCCCAATCACATAGTTGCTACTGAGGTTGGAAAATCTGACAAGAAACAGCTGGTTTTGGTCTATGGTGCTTCGGTTATCAGTCACAACGACAGTCCCTTTACCACAAGCACATGGTGAAGAGTGTGAAATGGGTCAAGTTTGTTTCCATATTGAGACATGCTTAAGTTTTAACAAGTTTGGTGGTATAGGAGTTCATGTGGTTTTCCTTTAATATGATAACATTCCAAATCTACATGTAGTTGTCACTAGTTAAAAGTTTGTTAAACTCTGTTACATGACCAAAGGTGGCTTTGACAATGAAATGAAAGATCTTGGTGATTGTGATGATACTGATAGACCAGATAAACAAGACACTTCATTCACCTATCCACCAGATAAAACAACACTTACCACCAAAGTCAAGAAGACAGAAAAGCTACCTGAGGAAGACGATGAGACTGAAAAGGTACCACCTGATACACCTGATTGGGCAGGTGGAGATAAGGTGACAGCTAGGTGGGAGCAAAAATATATAACCACACCAGATGAACCAAGTCTAAACCTTGAAGAAATTGATGCATACCGCAAATCACTGGGTTTCTCTGAAAACCACACCACCAATCTCAAGTTTATGGCAAAACTAGATGGTTCCCTCACAGCAAAGTATGTGGGGGGGGGGGGGGGGGGCCAAACTGGACTTTGCTTACATATAAAAATGTGCCAAGTAAATTTTTGGCTCCATCCATGCTGCAAAGACAATGGGAGTTGATTTCATCCAAGCAGTAGGGCTCAAAGAGAATGAAATGCTTATTATATCAGTCAATGTAGGCACAATGACACATGCTGAGCTCCTTGCTGCAGTGGGATCCGAGAACACAGTGCTCAAAGGAGTGGTGGCACATTAACCGGACAACGTCCAGATGTGAGAGATCATGTACCTTAACATGGAAATTCAGAGGTCAGGCGACGTGCTTTTGAATAACCTTGCAAGACTTGAATGTTTGATAACCACATCATCATAAAAAAATAAAAAGCGTATCCGGGTGGAAAACTACATGATCCCAACCAAAAAGGAGGGCATGGTATTTGTGACTCTTAGTGAACATGTTAGCATGCATGCTGAAGATCATGTTATTTCATGATCAAATGATATCCAGCAAAATGACACCTTCCTTGACATCACTGCCGTCTTGCTAATAAACCACTGTAACAGGTTAGGGGGGCATGTTCACAGGGGAACTCACCCCCTACCCCTCCAGAGCTCACTGCTTATAGATGAATTATAATGTCGCTCAAAGACCCACAAGATTTTCACCTGAACAAAATCAGCAAGGCTGAAACATCCCTGCGGGCAGAGGCTGAACAGCAGTATATAAAAAGTACAAGTGTTCAATAAACTCACTGGATGGAGTTGACAACACACTGATGCCTGTGTGTCAGAGCACCATTGTGGCAGGGACTGGACTATTGTCAACGATCATTGCTTTCCCCATTGCAATCACCCTTAAAACAGCTTTAATCTGTGGGCTTATTTCTATTGCTGAAAATTTTATCAACCAGTGACTATGAAAGCTAAGAAGCAAGATGAAATCTGCATCTTGGCTGAATTAAAGCTCAATACAATCGCAAACCACATATCTGAAAATGAGATCAAACTTATCCTAGATGAAGTTGATAAATACAGAACAAAGCACACACATCAGTTATATTTGACAAAGTGGCAAAAAAACGAGTTAATAACCCGCAGAAGTGCCAAAACTTACAAGAACATTAGGAAAAATCTGGCTGGAAATTTATCATAAGCTGTATGTTGTATGTCAGAACAAAAGAACCATCAGGACAAAAGCTTTTTGTCTTGAGGCCTATTCCCTGCGCACCTCCAGTATATACTTGGATTTTCAATAATCCGCCAACACTACCTTAACTTCCAGCCATATAAATAGACACGTTTATTTAATAATAATGACACTTTATACATGCCTCTCCCCACACAAGCTTGTTAGAAATCATAGTGTTTAATGACCCAGATCAAACTATATTTCACAATGATTTCACAAATACACTTAGTAAAAATATTGCAGACTAATGCACACACTTCCACAACACTAGGCATTTAAGCAAAATGTGACAGTTACCAGTAAATGTTGTGACCATTTTGTGTGACAGAAATGGATTTCTGTCAGGACTAAACAGCATAAGATAAGAGTTGTAGCAACAAGCGCAACAACAGTAAAACACCCGGTTTAAGCCAACCTCAGGGGTGGTTCCGTCAGCCTAACAACATCTACTTTTTCCCCTCATTTTACATTTAAATATAGCTTTTTAAAAAATGAAAATGCCATGGATCTACAGTGAGGACTGCAGTGCATAGATAATTATGACAAGTATGATAAAAAAATATATGCAGAGTTGTATCAGAGAGGTTTTACAATTGAACCACTTATTGTTCTAGAGAGCTGGGCTGATGAGGGGCATGTGCCATCCTATGTGCCTCTATAAAGGCTAACTGAAAAATGAGCATTTCCTTTAAATATACCTAGTTTTTGTGTTACGGGTGGGTGGGTGGGGGCTGAACCCTTTAAAAATATAGTTGTGCATGGTTCAAGGGTATAAAAAAGGGTGGTGGATGGTACAGAGGGGTTGGAGGTGCCACCCATATGTGGACTTAACACACCCCGCGCTGCTAGAGTGCAATGGTAAAATGCAACATTTTTATTTTGATGTTCTAGAAAGACACTGGTCAATTATTATTATTCAGCTCCATGCTGGGGCTTTACGTATAGCTCCCTCCACCTTATGAAGATTGTCTGCTTCATTGTATCAAAAGCTATAAACTTTGTGTAGAAAGCAAAGCATGTGACCGATGAATGTGGAACATTACTATTTCTGTTCAATGCATTTCACTGGTTACCTATAATTAGTACCAGTGCTCAAAGAAATTTTTTCAGGCACAGGCCCAGGGCTGACGACTTTTAAAAAAAATAACAAGTCGTGGCTCAAATTTCATGTGCCTAAAAGGACCCTATTTTTTCGTATTAGTTGTCACACAATTTTGGAATTACTGTCCTTTAAATATGAAAAGAAATAAACAAAATCATATTAAACTGACTTATGTGTTTATTCAGATCTCAAAATATTTCACATAAAGCAATGTTTTCCTCCAGGTCCTGATGTCTGGTTCTGGCTGGTTTCTGGAACGCATGGATACAATGCATAAAAATACCACTTTTTTTTTTTCTTCTTTCTTTTTTTTATTTTTTGTTTTTAAAATCAGTTAATTTCCACAAGCAGTAGATTTCAACTATAAAACGGTATGTACAGTAGACGGCCTTAAAATGGTATTTTAGTCCTACCGCAGGTAGAATCGCATGTATGTTAAAGCCAAGTGAGTACTAATTGTTGGTAACCCAAGCAACCTGTTCCCCATTTATAGGCCACATGCTTCACTTTGTACACAAAGTTAACAACTCTCGATAGAAGTACGGTAAGTAGATGAACTTCATAAGGGTAAGGGGCACACATGGGGATAAAGTCTTTCAACAACTTGAAAATAAAATTCTGCATTTCGTCAGTGTGATCCAAGTTTTCTCAGGCAAATTAGAGGGTTTTTTGACAAGCCCGATGGGCACTTCACTTAGAATACAAGAGGGCCCCGATCTGAAATTAGAGAGGCACTGGGCGTCAGGCTATTGGATTTTCTTTAGCACTGAGCACTGACATGTCCTTCATGAATAATAATGATGTCCTTGCTCACCATGACCTACTAATACATCACTGGTTAAATATATTATATCGAGCGGTACCTGTGCAATTGCTTGACAATCAAAATAGGGGATTATCTACTTTTCAAAGCCTCCAATACTTTTTTTCCTCAACCTAAAGGAACTGAGATAATTACACTGTGGAGTTGCTAGCCACGGATTCTATTAATATATGGAGTGAGTGATTTGTCTAATTGCGACACATCCACAGTACTATGACATAAACTAATTGCCAAAACTGAAGCTACTGATTTTACTGATTGATACAAAAAGACCCCAATGCCTCTCTAACTTAATTTCTGTTTCAACTTTGATCAAGAAATATGTGGAAACTTTTGCAGCATTCAGAAAACAAAACTACTGAATACTAGTTTACATCAGGACCTGGAGAAATCATTGCTTTGAATGAAATCAAATCAAATCAAAATTTAAGTACACAAGGTCACACACAATTTTTTTTTCTTAAGGACACTATTTTGAGAGGCAAATACAGCAAATGAGTCAACTTAAAGCATTTTTCTATTTTTTATTTAAAGTATAGCAATGTTAACATTAAGTCAAAATAATGGTAAAAACATGAGTCCCTAGAAGGGACTGACACTCTGCTTGGCAAAAAGAATTTCCAGGAAATCAAGACAAGGCCATTTCTTCCGTTCAACCATGTCTACCATTTTGAATGACGAAAACACATGTTCGTATCATTTCATTCATGTTGCAAGATGGTGGCCAGGTAAACAATTGCTTAGAAGTACTTTGTCAAAATCAGGGAATATCATATGATTGTTCATTCATCTAGGATTTACTCAGCATGGATTTTGTTCATACAAGTTCTTAAATGCTTTTGGTAAATCCTCATTGTGACTGATGCTGTTAAAAATTGTATCATTTTTTAAAAATACCTACCAGAGTTCTGCATACAAATAAAATGGTGGTAAATCTAACAATGTCAATACTGTAGAAAATTGTCAATGGATCCAGTCTAAATGAGTTCTCTGGATTCATCTAAGAGGATATTCATGATGTGGAAGTAAATTCATAGAGAAAGGTAATCCCAGATTTTATACACATCAAAGAAAATCAAGACAGCATCCCTATCCATGTCAGGAACTCTTCACTGAAGCAGATGAATGAACCTAGGACTAATTTCCAACTCTACAAATACTCATAGTAACATGGGTATGGGTCCAAAATCACTACTTCACATGAAAATAAAGTTAAATGTGCTGTATTCCCATCAACAAATACAATTTTATTTCAGGGCAGTGGATGTTTTGCATGGACTTATAATGGATTTCTTCAACTGTGTTAAGACTTAAACAATAGATTTAACACCAGCACTGTTCCACCACAGCCATCCTCAGCTTGGCCCATAACCTCCACTCATCTCAGTCCCTGTCAAGCAAAACCATACTTAATTACAAACTCACTTGCTCAAGGAGACACAAGCTACACAGGGCCTAATTACTTAACACCCCCCTCTCCTCTAGCCCTGGTAGACCCAGATACACTTCATCACATTGTAGAAGACATTGTAGAAGACAATGTAGCCCTGGTAGACCCAGATACACTTCATCACATTGTAGAAGACAATGCCACTAATCAAGATAATTAAAATCCAAGTACATGTACATGTAGTGCTAGCCAAGCAAGACCCCCCCACACACAAATTTTCTTTACACCTTCACCTGCGCAGGCACAAGCCACATAGTGCCCAAATATATAACATCTCTAACACTACCCCCTCTCCAAGCCCAGGTAGACACAGATATACTTCATCAAAGTGTAGAGAACAACGAAAGTAATCATGAGACTTCTTCCAAACACAATGCAAGTCACAGTTCACAGTGCCATGGAAAATTACGTTCTAAGTGACTTGATAGTTATAATCAAGAATCTTATTCTATATGTGAATGTGCATGTATGTACATCTGTATGTCTATGTGTATGTATATATATCTATATATCTATATATATATATATATATATATCTATATCTATATCTATATATATATATATATATATATATATATATATATTTATATATATATATATCTATATCTATATCTATATATATATATATAGTTCCAAGGCAATCCTGAAAGTAGTTATGGAGGAGTAGCGACAACACACTTGTGCTAACGGTCAGATGGACATCACCCAATAGATCAGCACCATTTTCACTTAGGATCGATTAGACATGATAAGGAGTCTTTTAGTGAAAACCCAATGTTAATACGCCCATCCATTCAGGAGGAGTAGCAATAACAAGATTTTCAATATGGATGCAATGATGGCCATATTGGACTTCAGATCAGCACCATTTTCATTTTGGATCAAATAGACATCATAAGAGGTCTGTTAGTGAAAACCTCATGCTGATATGACCATCCATTCAGAAGGAGAAGCAATAACAAGATTTTCAAGATGGCTGCTGTAATGGCCATATTGGATGTCAGATCTGCACCATTTTCATTTAGGATCAACTTTACATCATAAGTCTTTTAATGTTGATATGACCATCAATTCAGGAGAAGTAGAAATGGTGGCCATATTGGATGTCAGATTGGCACCATTTTCATTTAGGACCAACTAGACATTGTAAGAAGTCTTTTAGTGAAAACCCTATGTTGATATGACCATCCATTCAGGAGGAGTAACACTGGTGGCCATATTGGATGTCAGATCGGCACCATTTTCATTTAGGACCAAGTAGACATAATATGAGGTCTTTCAGTGAAAACCCCATTTTGATATGACCATCCATTCAGAAGGAGTAGCAATGGTGGCCATATTGGATGTCAGATTGTCACCAATTTCATTTGGGACCAAGTAGACATAATGAGGTCTTTCAGTGAAAACCCCATGTTTGATATGACCATCCATTCAGAAGGAGTAGCAATAACAGGATTTTCTAGATGGCTGCCATGGTGGCCATGTTGGATGTCAGATCAGCACCATTTTCATTTCGCACCAACTAGACATCATAAGAAGTCTTTTAGTAAAAACCAGATATTGATATGATCATCCATTCAGGAGAAGTAGAGATGGTGGGCATTTTGGATGTCAGATCGGCACCATTTTCATTTAGAACCAAGTAGACATTGTATGAAGTCTTTCAGTGAAAACCCAATGTTTGATGTGACCATCCATTCAGAAGGAGTAGCAATAACAAGATTTTCAATATGGATGCACTGGTGGCCATATTGGATGTCAGATCTGCACCATTTTCATTTTGGACCAAGTAGACATCATAAGAGGTCTGTTAGTGAAAACCTCATGCTGATATGACCATCCATTCAGAAGGAGTAGCAATAACAAGATTTTCAAGATGGCTGCTGTAATGGCCATATTGGATGTCAGATCTGCACCATTTTCATTTAGGATCAACTTTACATCATAAGAAGTCTTTTAATGTTGATATGACCATCCATTCAGGAGAAGTAGAAATGGTGGCCATATTGGATGTCAGATTGGCACCATTTTCATTTAGGACCAACTAGACATTGTAAGAAGTCTTTTAGTGAAAACCCTATGTTTATATGACCATCCATTCAGGAGGAGTAACAATGGTGGCCATATTGGATGTCAGATCGGCACCATTTTCATTTAGGACCAAGTAGACATAATATGTGGTCTTTCAGTGAAAACCCAGTTTTGATATGACCATCCATTCAGAAGGAGTAGCAATGGTGGCCATATTGGATGTCAGATCGTCACCAATTTCATTTGGGACCAAGTAGACATAATATGAGGTCTTTCAGTGAAAACCCCATGTTTGATATGACCATCCATTCAGAAGGAGTAGCAATAACAAGATTTTCTAGATGGCTGCCATGGTGGCCATGTTGGATGTCAGATCAGAACCATTTTCATTGAGCTCCAACTAGACATCATAAGAAGTCTTTAAGTAACAACCAGATATTGATATGATCATCCATTCAGGAGAAGTAGAGATGGTGGGCATTTTGGATGTCAGATCGGCACCATTTTCATTTAGAACCAAGTACACATTGTATGAAGTCTTTCAGTGAAAACCCAATGTTTGATCTGACCATCCATTCAGAAGGAGTAGCCATAACAAGATTTTCCAAATTTCTGAAGTAGTGGCCATATTGGATGTCAGATCTGCACCATTATCATTTAACACCAACAAGACATCATAAGAAGTCTTTTAGTAAAAACACCATGTTGATATGACCTGATCCATTCAGGAGAAGTAGCGATGGCAGTCATTTTGGATGTCAGATCGGTACCATTTTAATTTAGGACCAATACATCATGAGGTCTTTTTGTGAAAAACCCATGTTTGATATGACCATCCATTCCGTAGGAGTAACAAAAACAAGATTTTCAAGATGGCTACTGTGGCAGCCATATTGCACCTCAGATCGGCACCATTTTCATTTAGGACCAACTAGACATCATAAGAAGTCTTTTAGTGAAAATCCTATGTTGATATGATCGTCCATTCAGGAGGAGTAGCGATAAGATTTTCAAAATGGTCATCATGGTGGCCGTATTGGATGTCAGAGCAGTACTATTTTCATCTAGGATCAACTAGACCATGGGATTAATGTGTGCAATGTTTGATGGCAATCCTCAAAGTAGTTTAGGAGGAGTAGCGATAACAAACTTGTGCTAACAAACAGATGGACAACAGACCATCCCATAAGCTCTTCTTGTCTATGACCAGTAGAACTAAAAAACATGGTCCTGGGCAAATGGATTTCAAGCCAGGGTAAGTGATTTTGTTAAAGCCACTTGCCCTGGAGCCATGTGTGAAAAGAAATTTATTTTAGCACTTATGTCAATAATGTTCATGGGAGTAAATATGGCAACCAATTTGAATATTCTAGTGCCAACTTAGATATTCTCACACTAAGGAAAGGCATTGGATACTAATGTGAAAACAAAAATAGCTAAAACCTTGTTTATATGGGTTATTATAATGCAACCAAAAAGATATACAAGTTTGGCAAATATGTATTGACAGACCACATTAAAATACTACTAACTTGTTCAATTCTTTTGTTATTATTCATAATGAATTTTAGTACTTATTTCATTTGTTATTTTGATTATTATTCATAATTGAATTTCCAGACATGTTCTGGAAAAAGCTGACTGGTCATGGCAACTCAATGCATGAAAACTTTAAGGCTGTTAAAGAGCAACAAAGAGGCATGATCAGAAAGCAGCTTCGCATTATCTTTTGAAGTAGTTTGCTCAATATTAAAACTAGGGATACAAGCTCAAAATTTTTATAGTAGAAGGAGGTTTCTGAGCCAGCTGCTGGAAATCAACCCCCCAAATCTGTGCTGATACTGATGGATGTTCCAAGGTCTGATATCACATATTCATTAAATCACACAAAAGATGCAGACAAATGTGGCCGCAACACATCAGTGTACATTTTAGACACTTACCAGTATTTCTCACAGCTCTCGAGTTAGTCAGCTGAAGAGTCCTTTTGGCAATATGTACAGAATATTTCCAGATCAAATCCTATGTTTGACAAATTGTAAATCCATGTGGAATAACAGAACCCTACCTCCTGTGACCATTTCCAAGTTCGTTGCTACATACTGCTGTTCCATCAGATACAACAACCAATCCTATGTGACTTCCACTCATTCACTCATTTGTAAGTTTCCTATGCTTTGGTCACATCACTCAACTTGAGCATCCCTGGTGTTTTGTCAATGGAAACTTTCAAATGAGCGAATGAGTGGAAGTCACATCGGATTGGTTACTGTTGATCTAATGAAAATGTTATTGTATGAAAACCATTTTTGTTATCTCAGCCACAGCGCCCTTTACCTTTTGACCCCACATAGATAGGTTTTAAAGTTTGGTTCAGGTATGTGTTATAGAACTAATGTTATTGTGTGACAACCACTTTTCTTCTTGCAGCCACAGTGACATTTACCATCTTAACCTGAAATTGATATGTTCCTTACTTACCCCAAAATGCAAGCCATCCACAAAGTTTGGTAACTGTAGATAGTGGACAACTGGAGTTATTGTGCAGGAATGAAATTGGTAACAGATGGATGGACAACATCACAATATAATACACCCCACCTTATGGCAGGCATATAATAACTAGATTCCCTTTTCAGTAAAAAGCAGCATGAAATAGAATGTCATTAAAAACAAAACATGATTCAGTTCATTAAGAGTAAAGTCATCAGAAAAGTCATTTAGCATTTCACACTACATCATGTAAATAAAGCTGTATTCTCTCCAAGGTTATTTACCAGCATGGTCCTGATATACTATAATTTCAACCCATGATGCTTCTGAACCCACAGATATGCTATGTACCACTGCTGATGCATTTTTATGTCTGCCGCTATCCTTTACAAATTATTATGTTAGATAAACATTCTATCACCAAATTCCAGCCCTATCACTTGAATGTCACCTTTTCTTACTGCTTCTTGTGTATGTAATTAAGATAATTCAGAATAATTGCCCTCTCACTTAGCAGTTATCTATTGTACCTTGCTTTACTCGACTGCTGGTACACAATATATGATGCTGGTTTAGTCTATGCACTGATGTAGTCACTCAAATGGCCTGCAATGATGGAACTCTACTGGTTGGATAAATTTCAGTTGTTTCCATTATGAGCTCAGTAGGTGTGGCACACATTACTTTTCAAGTTTGTAAATCATCAGAGCTCATTCAGTAAAATGGACACCCCCCATCACAAGGAACATTAAATTACCCAGCGCCTGGCTAGCGCCATGTTGCCTGGCTAAGAAGGTCAGCTACTAAGTTTGCAGATTCAGATAGCAGGATCTATCCCATGAAGAAAAAGAAAAATTCTAAGAATTTAAAGTAATGGAATGGTTCAGCAATAAATGGAAGATTTCCTCTCCTTGGATCAAATGGTAAGACTTCCATATTGCTAACTTTTGGTTTTGATCTATTTAGCAACAGGCAGAGTGGGGTGGGGATTTAGCAACAGGCAGAGTGGGGTCGGGATTTAGCAACAGGCAGAGTGGGGTGGGGATTGTATAAAATTTCTAGGGCACTATTACAATTTATAATTTTGGTTTTATAGTTGTACTAGTAGCAGTAGTAGTAGTAGTTCTTACTGTTGTTATAGTTGTTGTTGTTACTGTTGTCATTGTTGTTATTTTCCTGAACATGTGATGAGTAATATTTCATGAATGAAAGTTGCACAAGTTGATCTTATATTTACTTAAATGAGTACTGCCCCACAAATTTCTCTGTATCTGTCTATCCATATAAGTAAAAGTTATCTTCAAACCTGTTTTGAAAACATGCAAAGAAAATGTTCCTTCATTTATATATAAAATATTTCTCCAACAATAAGCAACTTGTGCTTACTGTGTCTACAGCTAGTAAATAAAACACTAAACTTTAGAAGAATATTTTAGCTCTCCGACTTGGAAGGAATTAAACATTTGTAACAGGGGTTCAACGGAGACAGAAAACAAGTCGTATTGTTACATGACTTTACTGACCTGTAGAAATATGACAATTTTTCATTTTCAATGCACAATGAGAGAGAAAGGGCGAACAGTCCTTTCTTCTTGACAGCAAACAACTGCCTTACAAAACCATGTTTCATTACAATTTAAGATGTATTTGAATGGTGTATGAAATATAAAATGCTGAAACGATTGAAAAGATTTATATATCATTTGAAATATGCAACATGAAGGTTATACTTTAATTATCCACAGTAATATTTCAAGTCGTACAAAGCATAACAAAATACAATATTAAACCAGAATAGGAATTATGAAAATGTTATTGTCCATTTAAGAATTAATAATAGCAAAACTTAAACATGGTGACATACCTGTAGAAATATAAAAATTTATAATTTTCAATGCACAAAGAGAGAGAAAGGGCAAACAGTCCTTTCTTCTTGACTGCAAACGGCAGTGCAGGTAAAGCTTGCACATGTGATTTGAGAGAGGATAATACCCGTTTGGCAAGTTCTGCATTGCTAGAACTAAAAATTGATTTGTACAGGTACGTGCTTTGAATGTTCAGATGAATGAAAGAATGGTTAAAATAATGAATGAATCAATGATGGTAGACAAAGACAACACAGGCTGAAACGACTTTATGACTGTTACATTACGTTACAAAATAAAGCACAAGTGTAATCATTTTCTGCAAGAAAACATTAGAGAAAATAATTTGATTTAACAACAAAATGGATATTCTGCCTCTGAAAAGAAAAAATTAACTTGAACAAGATTCGAACTAGAGTCAGTATGGAATAATTCCCTGTTACACACTGATATATTATTCTTAATGTAAAGGAATATGTGTTATTAGTTATTTTGTCATCATTATTTAAAATCATCTCTCAGTCCTGACCTTTACAAAATACAAAATACCCATCACTTCGAAAATGAAGCTGTCGACTCTTCCATGATATTGGCAAGCTGTAAAATCTGAATATTTAATACGCTTAAATGTGCTTAAAGGCATTGGCAAGCTTTTGTATGGTCAAGATGATTACTGGTAAGGAAATAGAGATAAGAACAAAAGGAAGGATAAAAATTCTGGCAGACACGATTTACTAACTTTCCCTTGGGATTTAAAAATAAAAAGGTGTGGCTTGCTATTGGCAACTGGGACTGCAAGGTAGTCCTAATTAATACAGCATAATTATCCCTCTGGCCTAACTTATTCTTCGGAGATTGTGATTTAATTTACAGCTTGTTCATGTCAACTGCAAACACTCTTTACATCATTCAGGTTTTTATGCACTTAAAAAGGTATCGTTACATCCAGCCCAGAGATCATTTTCCCAACCAATGCCCCCCCCCCCCTAAATTTAACAAATCCCCATATCTTGATCAATATCAGGGACTGAAATACACAAAATGTAACCTTGACAGCTCAACCAAAGTACAGCACTCTATGTGAATAACAAAATGGCTACTTAAATCTAAGACACAGTAACCGGCCTCCACAACCAGTTACTCATTCCTTATTTCCTCAAGCAGAGTGCATATAACAATACTGCTTTACCCCTATGGTGGCTGTATTGTCTTTTCTTCCTTCTTTCTTTCCATCTTTCTTTTCTTATGACATGTTCAAACCAGTTTGTAAACATTTTCAAGCAGATCCCAACACGATATCGAAACTGCTTATGATATTCGAAAATGTCCCCAAACCCAAGACATATTTGTGGTGTAATAACTAGATGAAAGAATTTATTAAACCTCCTTAAGGTCCTTATTCTGTTTCAAAATGAACATTTGCAATTATTCGCTTTACGAGGAGACCGACAAGATTTCACGAACTGTGGGTTTTCCAACTATACCAAAATGGTCTCGCCATTTTTTTTAAACACAGTTTCACATAGATCCACCACGAACTGAAAACTTGTTGCCTAAACTATAAAATGAATACAAACTTATTCTTGTTCAAAGCTATATCTCACATTATTTGCAATTATCACATCTATTTCATATTTACCTTCTTAAATCTCCACCTTCGTTTTGACAAAAGCGAAAGTAGAGGTTAAACGCTGAAATATGTCACATGATCTGACTACTAACCAATGAATCAGGCCTGATATAATCATGTGACTGGGAGCGTAAAACTGTGTTAACCAGTGGATAGCCTGGTTACCGGCCTCTATCTAGTTAGTGTACTAAAATTGAATGATCAGCAAGAGAACCAGTACAATATGTTACTTACTGAAAGGCGATTGGAGCGCACGTTTGTTCATACAATCGCAATAAAAGTGAATGCACTACAATACTCTACTGTGTACAGGACGCATATCATTTAGTTGACAGGTTAAGTATGGTAATAGAAATGAACATAAAGCAATATTCTCTTTCATTATTAAAAAAAAAATAATGGAAATATACTTACCTTACTATTTGTTACCGCATGCTTTTTGTAAAAAAATTGGCAACGTAAAAAAGTATAGTTAATGTTGACTCCGCTCAGTCTCTGTTTACTTTAGTTTCCAAATTCCCCTCCAGCGCCTCTCTAAAAAATCGCATGCCCATTGCAATTTAGAAAGGATAAAGAAATACAGAAATGAATGACTAATATTGTTTAAAAAATCCAATTTGTTCTTTTTACTGAATTTTTTAATGAAAATACTGGAAGAAATAAAAGAACGCAATGTAGAAAATGCTGTTCTATTTGTTCACGCGCGGTGATACGTAGGTAGCGACTGTGGAACGGGGAAATAAAATGCCAACGCTACTTAGACAGTAAAAATCGATAATTTTTAGTTTTGAGTGAAAAGCGCAACCCTGCTCCAATATGATAATATGAAAGAAGTTTGTTTTTCACAAAAAATACTAAATCTGTGAAAATGTATTATTGGAGCAAGCCTGCGAAAATATTGTTTTTCTACTTTAAAGTTGCTCAAATTGAGCATTTTATCTTCAATTTCCAACACCAGCCCATTTTCAAAGGTCGTGTTTTGGTATGAAAAATAAACCCATAAGCATAATTGCTGTAGAAGAGTGTGAATTGTATCTGGAATAATACAATGAAACAAAGAGTCATTAAATTTCTGAGTATTTATTTTCTTCATAAAAACGTGGGCAGAAAATGGCCCTTATTCAATATGGTCCTTTAGATTACCCATTTTTTTAATTATGAAAACTTAGCATTTATGTCATACATAAAATGATCATGTTGGACTAACGGTTTAAAGTGGGCAGTATCTTATGTGACAAACGTTGCTACATTAGTCAACGATTTCTTTACTGTGTAAACGGAGTTAAATTCATATAATTTGTGGACATTTTTACATGTATTAAATGTCTTTAGCAATTTAGTGACTAGGGTGAGAGCAACTATGGCAATATCTTCAAACCACGTGAATAGTAGATGGGGGGTAACTGGGTACTGGGGGCACTCTGGGTACCAACGGGAATTTAACATGGCGGGGGCACTCTGGGTACCAACGGGAATTTAACATGGCAGGGGCACTCTGGGTACCAACGGGAATTTAACATTGGGGCCTATCGGGGTACCAACGGGAATTTAACATAGCGGGGACACTCTGGGTACCAACGGGAATTTAGCATTGGGGGACAGTAGGCAATCATTGGAAAATTAATCTTTTCTTGAAAAATGGGTGGCCCTGAAAAGGGCCGTTGGAGGAGGATTACTTTTTCCTCCAACATTGAGTAAAGAAGCCTAGGAAGGTGTTGTGAGTCTTTTTCTTCTTTGGGAGTGGTGGTGGTGGATTGGGTAGCCAGTCGGGATGTTCCATTCGTCTGAACTTATCCTGGATTTTCATCCAGTTTAAATTCAGGCGTTGGAATTCCTTTTCTTTCCTGGCCTGCTCCTTCTTTGATCTTTCTAGAGCCCACAAGATCTTAATGTGGGCTACTTCCTTCTCTAAAACTTTCTTTAACAATTCCTTCACCATGTGAAGGTTCACCTCTTCGCGCCTGACGTTACTGGTGGGTGGATACAACCATTCATCGTGTTGTACTACGTGAAGAAAATACTCCACCCCATCCAGTAAGTCAAGGCTCGTCTTGATGAACCCCACACGACAAGGGGTTGAGGAAGTTTTTTGGGTTTCCTCCACCAAGACATCCTTCACCAACCTCCTCGCTGAAGTGAGAGCCGCTAGTTGGCTGGTGACGTATGGCTTGGTGGTAGGATATCTCCACCAACACTCCAACCTTTCCACCAAAGACTCCACACCCACCATTACATCCCAGGCTTCCTGCAATATTTCGATCGTATTCATCTTCTTGTTGAAGTGTGAATGGCGCGACTGATGATGATGATGATTTTTGCATTTGCGTCGTGTTCGCCCTTCGGGCATGTACGACGAATTACCCCCGTTAGGGGGATTAAATATGTGATTTAACACATTTCTAGTTTGTCAGGTGTGTTAACAGTTCGTAACACACCTGACACTTATAGATGTACACCCCTCCAGCGCAGCATGATTCCCCACAATTAAGGGGGTTAAATTGAATGCGCGCTATTGGAGAGGTAGTACATTTAACACACCCTACAGTCAATGCATGGCTCCCAACGAAAGGGATCATTGAACGCACGAAATCGTAAGGTGTGTTGATATACCTGTACATAGGACTAGAACCACAATGTTTACAGGTATATGTGTGCGCGTTGTAGCGCACGTTGTTGATAGAATTGCTTGAAGTACGCAGTCAGGAGTGGAAAAGGCGGCACGGACAAAGCAGGCGAAGGCGCGAAGAGTGACGGAAGCTGAAACGCCAGTAACGTACATACATGATCAAATTCTGCCCAGTTAAACTAAGTCGGGCTGTCACTAATACCAATTGTGTGTTAGCCACATATTGTAATTACGGTCAAATTTCCACAGTTTAAAAAATTTTCCTAATATCCTATCAATTTTGAAATTTCGTGTACATAGTGTACATATGTTTTCCAAAAAAAGGTTAATAACTGAATTTGGGTTTAAGTAACCCTCTAAATTTTGTGATCTTAATCAGATATTATTAAGTTGTCGTTGGATTCGGTGGATTATTGATCATATTTGTGTTGAGGTTTAGTTATATTCGAAACGGTTTTCAAGCCAAAGTGAAAACCAATAGGCAATAAAAAAAGAAACTCCTTATAGCCCTTAAAAGGGCTCAGAGGCTTTAGGGTAGCATCTGCTGATAAAAATCCTTCAGATGGTCCGGCACAAGATCCATGGGCTCCAGTCTTTTCCTCTTTTTCGGGCTATTTGGGTCCATGAAATCGCCCATGTCATAACCTTTCATGGAAGCTTCGAAAAGGTATGTTTCTCTCTGGAGATCATAATAGGACGCCAAGTTGTTACATATGCATACCGCCAACGAAGCTGGCGCGACTGCGGAAGGCGCTGCTTTATATGCTAGAAGCGCGGACGTGAAGGAAAACATCCCCTTTTTCCAAAACATAAATTTTTTTATTAAACATACAAACAAAACACACACCACACCAATCTTTTTAATTTGTTATATATTTTTTTATCAAACACACTCTATACAAACACATACCAGGGAATGTGACTAATTTTGTTTTTGGAGTGGGGAAAAAACAAACACACTCTATACAAACACACAAACATACACAAACACACACATATATATATATAGCAATTCTATGAAAAATAATCTTTTCTTGATTAATGGATGGCCCTGAAAAGGGCCGTTGGTTTTTTTTAGAGTTCATCTAGAGGTGTGGGCACCTCCCTGGCTTTGCCCGACAAGCGGGACAGCTCCCCCTCCGTGTTGCTGCATTCATGCAGCGCTTGGTGATTTTCAAAACAAATGGAGCATGGGTTACTTCAGATTCCCAATTTTCCTTCTCCTTCTCCTCCTCCATTATCGGGTGGGGTCTAATGGGGATCTTCTTCTCCCTCTCCTCCTTCTCCTACTTCTCCAGGTCTTGGAGGAGGTACCACGCCACCTCGATATGAACTCTAATTTGCCGAATAATTTCGATGGTATTCATCTTGATAGATAAAATGGATAGCTCAAGTGTGAAGGTGTTGTTTTAATATACTAGAAGCGCGGACGTGAAGGAAAACATCCCTTTCCAAAAAAAAACATTACTCCCACTACCCCGCGTCTGACGTCATCCCTAGGACGTCATTCTAGGCTTCGCGGATTATGCACTCCATCACCCCTTACCCTAAAAACACAAACCCAGTGCGCGGACCCAAAAGAAACTACTGATAAAAAAAAAACCACATACAAACACACCACCCTTTTTTTGATAGTTTTTTTTTTAATTTTTTAATCAAACACACACCACAAACATACAATCCTTTTTTTAATATTTTTTTTTTAAATCAAACACAAACACACACTCTCTATACAAACATTATTTTTTGGGGAAAGGGATTTTTGTTTTGGTGGGTAAAAACACAAACACACAAACACACACATATATATATATATATATATATATATATATATATATATATATATATATATATATATATATATATATATATATATATATGGCAATGATATGAAAATTAATCTTTTCTTGATTAATGGGTGGCCCTGAAAAGGACCGTTGGGGTTAAGAAGTTATGTTTAACTTCTAATAGGAATAGCAGTAGCAGCCGCAGCAGGGCGGCCACGTTTAGTCACGGGTCTCGCGGCTTTAAGACAAGTTCTCTTTCTGGTAAAAGAGAAAGCAAACTCATCGCAGTCTATCTTACAGCTGACTTCTCCGTCGGGTAGTTTCATGGACTGCAAGAGTTGTTGTTGTTGTTGTTGTTGTTGTCTTAGCTGTTGCTGCTGTTGCTGCTGCTGCAGTCTTTGTCTCTCCTCCCATTCCGTTCTGTCCCTAATGATTTCTTCCCTCATAACTTCTTCCACCAGATCATGAGCCATTTGTAGGAAGATCATTGTCTTTCTCTCAGGGTTGGTCTCCATCAAATGATGCTTCACCCTCTGCATGTTCACCATAGCTTCGTTCAGTTTACTAATCTTGCCTGCCATCTTCTTGAAGTGTTGTTGAGATCTTGACGAGTCAACGAGAATGACTACACCAACCAACCCACCGCTTTACATGCTCGAAGCGCGGACGCGATGGAAAACATGGGGTTCAGATCGAGAGTGAGAAAATGGATAGAGGTGGTGACTTCAGATCGATAGAAAGAGATAGACAGAGCCTATACATTTTGTTTTTTCAAATTCAATAAACCACACAACACCATTTTTTTCAAAAAATCAACATTTTTAATGAACAAGAAGAAGCTTCTCTAACATAAAAATGCAAATTAACAACTAACAAGATATTAAACAGGAACGTATTTACAGGGTTGACAACGTTGGGAAGGTAAACTGAACTTCCACTTTTCTACATCTACATCATTCTGATGCACACTACGTTTCTGAGCTAAAGACAAGAGATAACCATAACGTTCACAAAACCATCGTTCTACTTTAGCATCGTTTCGAGCATAGTCTCTATCAAAACAAGTCACTAAATGTTCTAAGGAATATCCGAGACTGCGTTGATGAAGAAAATGTACACAATATTGTCCACACACCATTGAATCCGATCCTTGTAATCGGGCATTATTGAATCGAGTAGAGATGGCATTTCTTCTCATAAACTCGATGATGTCGTCTTCCAAAGGAGGTAATCCATAAGAATCAAAAAACTCCACACCACCATTGTGATCGTTGGGAAAGTACACAGCTACCCAATGGGTTCCTGGTCGATGACTGTCGTCGGTATTGATGACATAGGCATGAACGTCTTTAGGTTTGCGATGAGGTAGTTCATCTTTAGCACACACCACAGGATTCCAAGAAGAAGTGTAGGAACTGCGAGTCAACAGGTAATGAAGTTCCCTGGTATCCATTTTTTTCTTCACAGGAAATAATAAGTCATCAATTCACACTTGACTTTAAATTTGAATGGTTTTGTCAAGTAATTCCACGAATTCTCACGGCGGATAGTCTCTGTACTATGTTGAATGAGACCTTCGATGCGATGGATCTCCAGAGGAGTGAGTGAAGGTGAAGAAGAATCCTGCAAGTCTTTATACCATTCTCTCAACACCTTTTCTTCCGAGATCTGAGACCAGGCCTCTTCCAAATATTCGTCCAATTTTTCTTCGCCTGTCATCATCAAACATCGGTCGTGTTGTTTCTGACTGGGATGATCGATTTGACATCCATGACAATGTTCTCGGGTCAAGCTGTTAATTCTTTCAGTCAATTCCTTAGCATAACAGGAGACTAAATGTTTTTCTTGTTCAGGCCATCGAGAAATAAATCCAACAAACTTTGGAACACTATTGTTTTCTTTATCTTCTTTTTTAGGTTCTGAATGAATGACTTCGTCATCATCATCCGTGGTAGTTTGTGACTGTTGTACTTCACAAAATCGCTCATCTATCTCCATAGGTTCTTCTTCTACGTGTTGCATCTTTTTTTTCTTCTAATAGTCTAGAATCACTTCTCTCAAACTGTTGATTTCTAGAGTGTTATCAAATTCTGCATACAAGACGACGTTCACCGTGTCGGGTAGAGGATCTTTAAACTGAAGTACCACACGAAGTGGGCCTGATTTTATAGGGTGGAAATGTCCTTCGTCGCTGCCTTGGTCAGGAGTGAAATCAAATCCCCACAACGCATACCCTCCTGCATAATCCTCGTACGAAATGCCGTGACTGGTGTTGGTGCCTAACTGTCCTGTGGCTTCAAACAGGCTCAGGTAAGATCGCAAGTAATTTTTCTGGGCGTCGCCAAAGTTAGGTTCAAAAGGTCTGGTACACAACGTTTTGCCATCTCGACTGACTTCTATCTTGGAGACGTTGTAGTGTTTAAACTCGAAAGGATTCTGATTGTGGACTCCGTTGAGGGCTGCATTACTGACGATGCCAATCAGCAAACGTTTGGGGAGCTGTCCTTGGAAGACGTGATCTTCGACTTTGGATCGGAGTCCAGCGGCAATGGTAAAGGTTTTCACTTCCCCTTGTCGCACAGGATACTTGGCAGTGGTTCTGCTCAACGTTTGACTGATGTCGTTGGCTACTTTTGGTAAGACTTCCACACGTCGCACGTGAAGTCTGGCTTCTTGGATGATGGCTTTCAACTCGTTGGCATTAGGCATCAAATGGAAAGCGGCACTACTGCGATTCAGTCTCAGGCGTACATCTATTCCATTCAACAAATACTTGTCTTGCAACCACATGTCCAAATGCAAACGATCCATCAATTCTAAACTGCGTCTGATTTTCTTTTGACGGTCGTTAAATCCCACATTGTGCGGATCTGCTGGAATTATAGTTTTATCAACGGCTTGCGTCGCCGGCACTGACACCGCTGTGTCGTTGAACTTTTCCGAGGTGTCAGGTTTCCAGACCACCGAAGCATCCAGATGAGTGTTCTTGGGTTCTTTTCCGTACATCAATAGATTTTCCAAGTAAGCACGGTAAGGGTAAGTATCCAAACTGCTGCTGACCAGTTTGTTATTCAAGTACAAATCTACTTCGCTGAACAAGGAATGCATGAAATTATTGACGGGTGCCACTCGGTCACCGTCTCCAGGAAGGGTGCTGTCCGCCGTTTTTTCACTTTGAGTTTCAGGTACAAGTAACTGTTATTCATATCGATGTAATCTTCGGTTTGTCCTTTGATTTCAAATTCGATAGGAGCTGAATCCGTCAAAGACGATACAGGATGAAATTCCACCCATTGGGATTCTTGCATCGTCATCATGGTGGGAGGCATGGTAAACATATCCAGTTCTGACTTGGTACATTCGCAAGAATCTCGGTGCATCATTTTCAAAAAGGCTTAGTAATCAAACACGTCTAATTCTCTGACGGTTCTTCTTTTCTTATTCTTTTTTGGAACACCACCGTGTGTTTTATGAACTCTGAAGGGATTTCGACGTCGTCTCTTTCTACCTTGTCCTTGCTGTGAAGTGGAGGAAGAAGTAATGCCAGGACCAGAAGCGTGAAGCGAATTTATAGGACTCTCTCGGAGACCTAAAAGATCTTTGCCAGTGTTCATCAACACATTTTTGCCTGCTCTCATAAAGGCTTCTTTGGGATTTTGTTTGTCAATGAGGACATTTTGCAAAAATTCTTTTCCTTGCGTCAAAGCGGCATCTTTTAAGGCATGGAATCCTCGAGTCACCATGGGTTTCAAAATAGGGGCTACCGTCCGAAAAGCCGATCTTAACATATCTCCTAAACCACGTCCTCGTTGTCGAGCCACTCCTCGGTACACTGGATACATTTTTGGATGTTACAATGCGTTGGAGAATCTTTTTCGAAAATGTAGTTTCACCGTGACTTTTCCTTTGTCAATGAATGGCACACTTTGTCCCAAATCTCCTTTTATACTAATGTTGACACTGTCAAAATACGATTTACTGACTGGAAGATAATGAGGGTGTACAAATTCACGGTGAACGTGAAACGTGTTTCCACCTTCTTCGTACGCACCAGCAGCAGAATCTGCTTTGAAAGGAAGGACTCTCAGTAACGGAGCAGCGTGTTTCCCACCACGTTGTATTCTACCACATCGGAGTATACAAACATTAAATTCAGTCCAACGTTCAATTCGATAGGGGTTTTAAAAGCCTTTCCGAAATCTAAGTTGCTTTGGACTTTTTTTATTTTTAAAAAATTTATTTCCACCCAAAATAGCATACAACCCAGGAGAAAAAGTGATGGCCAATGTGTCGTCGTCCAATAATATTAAGACGAGACGAGGTGCCACAGGATGGTAACTGATCTGGACACTTTTCTTGGTTTTGACTAAGGCTTTGGCAAATTGAGCCCCGAAGATGGCCTCAATGGTGTCCACCAAATGTTGAGCATTAAAATAATACCCCACAGGAATTCTCATGGTATGGCTCGCAAAGGGAGGAGTGGCCGTCATGAATACCTTTCTGGAATGCTCAAAGCCAGGTTTAATTTTCTCCAACTTATCATGCACTTCCTTGTTCAAGATATCCACGATTTAATTGTTTTGACCTTCGTCGATGTTTTGAGCTTGCGTAGGATGAATGATTTCTACCAAACCTACTTCCCAATGAGCGTCGTGATCCAAATGGATGGCCTGAGGTAATTTGGTCGTGAAACAACATAAGGTGTTGTTGGGAAACACATCCATGGAACTGTCACTGGGTAAAGTTAAATAAAATTGGTCATTCATAGTAGGTCCAAAGTGGTTTTGGCGTCCGAGGAGTCACTCGAGTTCAAAGGATGTTCAAACGGTTCCAAAAGAGGGTTGGTATTTTGGTGGTTACTGGAAGAAGGTGGTCGACTGGCGTTGGTCGCACTCCCGTTGTGGTTGTTGTGGTGACTGTTGTCCGTCGTCGTAAATTTCAAAGAGGGACTGGGTAAAAGATAACCGATGCAACTGCTGAGTAAAATTGTCCACAATTGTTTGTCCCCTTGTTGCAAACTCAAATTGGCAATGGCTGCTCCGATGACACAATACACCACAAAGATTTCGCAGAAAAAGACGATTTGATTTTTAGGCACACGTTCTCCGCACCACACCCAGAGCGGTTGTTTTGGTAATTCTTGAAGAGAAGAACTCTGCGAAGGAGTCGAGGTCGTGGTTGTGTTGAATGGCATGTTAGGTTACTTCTTTTTCTTTTTATAGTCGACGACTTGAGAAGCAGCAATCCAAGAATCAAAACTAGGAGGATATCCTTTCCAACGCACTTTGACTTCTTCTACTCGACGTTTGCCTACTTTGCGTGTTCTTTGTTCGAGAATGCTTTCGATGTCGTACAAGGCGTCTTCTTTTTTGGTCACTCGTTGTAACTCAGGCAAGTAAAATGTTCCTTTGAGCACTTCACCGTGCATGTCTTCCAATTTATAGACGGGAGGATGGCGTCCACACACGGGTGTAGTGACACGAAACAATTCGGTGGTCCAGTTGGGTAAATAACCTTTGTCAAAAGTGCATTTGGTTTTTCCGATGCGAACCCAATCTCCCGTCTTCAACTCCAGCAAGGTTTTTTTCTGAGGTTGTGGTCTGCTCCTCTGGGGTGTACCAAACAATTTATCAAACACGGTCACTTCGTTTTCAGGGCTGACCTCTTCGGGGGCACATCCGATGCGTCGATGGTACGATTGATTGTACGCTTTGACCAAACGGGGTAACACGTCGATGTACTTGAGAGTATGTTGATGTGTAAAATATTTCCACATGCGTTCTTTCAAAGTTCTTTGAAAACGTTCCACGATACTGGCTTTGGTTTCAAGATTTTCGGTGGTAAAAAAATGAATCTGTCTTTGTTTCAATTCTTTTTGAAAAGCTTGGTTTAGAAATTCGGTACCTTTGTCAGTTTGCCATCGTAAAGGGTGACGACCACTTTGTTTCAAGACCAATTTTAAGGCACGTACCAATTCGGTACTGCTTTTAGATGTCAAAGGCACGACCCAAGCAAATTTGGAAAACACGTCAATGACACAAAACAAATATTTGTGACCACGATTGTAGCTTGCCAAATGAGAGACGTCGGCTAAATCGGCTTGCCATTGATGATCGCTGCCTTCCACTTGGGTTGGACTTCTAGAAAATTTGCGTCGAATGGGTTTGTGCAACGTGTACGTCGATTGTTCTTGTAACCATCGTCGTACTTCGGGCAAACGTACACTTTTCAATTTACTTTTAGCAGCTCGATATAATTTTTGAACTCCTCCGTAACCAGCAGCATGGCCAGGATTGTAATAAATGGTGGCTAAAAGTTTCTCCATGGTTTGATTCCTCAATAAGTCAACCAAGTACCAATGCTCTTTTCTTCGTGGGGTATCTTTTTGGATTGCAATGCTTTACGTGTCCGACGAGCCACTGGTGTAAAGGAGGATGTTGTTTGAACAGGGGTCATCGGTTCTGTTTTGACTTCTGTCTTCACTTCTTCCTTTTACACTTTGGATGGCAATGGGGTAGACATCATCTTTTTTATCCAACCCGGTGTGGCTAACTTTCGTATTTTTTTAAGAGGTGGAGTTTGTAACTCTTCTTCTTCTTCTTAATTCACGGTCATCCCGGTGGCGGTGTCTGTTTTAGTGGTGGTGGTGGTGGTGACTTTAGGTTCGCTTTTCATCAGGGTTTTGAAATCTCTCAGAGTGGGTGGAGCTGTTTCGTCTACAGCTTTTTGGTGAAAGAGTTGCAGACGTTTTAAAAGTTGACCGTACCGTTGCGATTTTTCTGTTTCTGACAAATCACCTCGTTCCATCAGGGCTTGTAATTCTTGTTGTAACTGTGACATCTCGTTGAGATTAGGATTGGGTGGTAAATGAGGTATCCGTTGTTCGTTCCAACGATGAAATTCCATCCATCGTTTGTAAGGTACTAAAGTCAGTTTTCGTCCTTCCATTTCATCCAAAGGTACAAAAAGGTGTGGTCTTTCCAGAGAAGGGTGTCCTTTTTATCTTCTTTTTTTTTGTTATCGCATGACCCCTCCTAAAAGCGGTCCAGCAATTGTTCCTAACAAAGGACCCGCTATTTTTAACAACGGTCCTAACAGCATAGGTAGAAATCCTCCTCGTTGCACTAACATTTTTTTCTTTTGCTGGAGAGGTATTTTCTTTTTCACCATTTGACGAAGAACGTTCCGATGTTTACCTAATTTTTGTTTCTGTATCTTGGACAAAGGTACCGTTCCTTTCAAAACGTTCAAACAACATTCACACACGGTATCGATGATTTCTTTGGGGGCTGTTTGAATGAGTTGTTTTCGCATGGGAGGATTGGATTTGGTCAGGACAGACAAGACGTCCCAATGTTTCGCCAGACGAGGTGGAAGTCCTTTTTGGCTTTTCTTTTTTTTTGGTGGTGGTGGTGTGCACGTTTGGGGGTCATCTTAGAGGTAAGGAGTAAGTCTGAAGTCTTTGGCAGGTCACCCTTCTATTTTATACTGGAACACGTCTCCACTGATTGTCTGCACGACGTACCATCTTCATGACAGGCCTCACTTGACGTTGAGGTGTTTTCAATGGACTAAATCGTCTCAATTCTTCTTTGGATAAATCCACTAAACTTTGTAACACGCTGGTTCTTTCTTGGACTTTGGTTTTAGGGGACGGTACTTTGTTCGCGGCTGCTGCCATGGCTAGATCAGCCGATGTCGAGGGTCCCGAAGTGGTGACTTTCGAAATAGCTTTCCATTTTTGCATTAAATTAGGAAACACTTGTCTTAAGTCTGGTATGGCAGGCATCATCCTGAAGGGTGGTGAAGAAGACGAAGAAGTGGACGCAAAAGGAGAAGGAGACCTCGTCACTGGGGTCTGTTGTGGTGGTGTCTTGCGGGTGTACGTTTGCGTCCTGGCAGCAGTACCTCTCTTGCGGCTCCTTGCAGTGGTGGTGGCAGTGGGTGTTTTCTTCTTCTTGGCAGAACTTTTCTTTTTCTTGGGGGCTTTCTTCTTTTTAGGGCTTTTCTTTTTTTGTGTGGCTTTCTTCTTAGGGCTTTTCTTCTTTTTTGGTGTTTTGGGTTTTTTGGCTTGGGCATTAGGATCCCATTTCAAAAGGGAACGAATCATGACCCCTCCTAAAGAACCGCTCCCTCCAGGGGTTAAAATGATTTGTTTTTTAGTCCGTGGATCGATTCTAGGATCGGCTAGTTGTGACAACGCCCCTTTATGTTTTTGAAAAAAACGTTGAGTTTCATGAGGGATGTGAATGATGCCATGCAGTAATTGACGTGCCGTCAAAGTAAACCATCGCAACACTTCTTTAAGACTAGCTTCTAACAAATGAGCACGGACTTGTGCATTTTTTTGGCGACTGATGCCATACAAGGCACGAATCAATGTAGCAGGAGGATGAGATTGAAAGGAAGTCATCTCGAAGACTATGAGACAGAAATGAAGTGGTGGATGTTTTTATAGTTTTTTTTCAGAGAGTGGCTGAAGGGGACGTGTAAATGACAGGACCTCCTTCTTGGCACCAATGGTGAAACAATTGGGCACGAAATCTCAAATAGTCGGGAGTGGTTGGTTTTAAGTTGATGAGTAAATACGCATGAGGTGTTTGAGTGGCATCGTCGTACGCATAATTCAACCAAGGAGTGCCTAACTGTTTGGCTAACACTTGCACTTGAGATTTGTCTCTGGGGCTTTTAAACAAGACCACGTAATGAGCATTGAGACTGATGGTACGATGGGCTTTACTTTGTTGAAATACATTTTGTGTAATGTAAATGATGCTGGCATTTCGATGGTGTTCTTTTCGTGTAAACCAAAGTTTAATTTCTTCTTCGTCTTCTCCTAACATGTCGTCGAAGATGACTAGATGTGTTTGACTCACGCCAGACACGATCCCATCGTCTTCGCGAGGGATGCCTTCTACAAACGAAATGGCTTCTCCTTGACTTTCTTTCAATAACGCGTAAGACGGTTGCCACTCTTTGTAACACCACACGATGCGTTGAGGTGGACGATCAAACAGATGAGATTTGTGTTCGATCAAACGTTTGACAAAATCGGTTTTGCCTGAACCACTAGGTCCAGCAATCAACATGTTAAAAGGATGGCGCAGATACAAAGCGTCCCAACTGGGACGATCTAACTTTTCATCAATCACTTTGACCACAGCAGAGGAAGTAGAAGAGGCAGACGAGGCAGAAGATGTAGCCATGACTGAGGTAGGAAGATTTTTGAGAAGACAAAAGACCCAAGACATTTTATACGTTTCATACACGTTTATTTTTTTTTTGTAAAACAAAACAACACAACAAACAAAAACATTTTTTTTTTTTGCAAGTCATGAAGGACAAAAATGCAAACGGCAAAAATGGTCATGTACAAGATTAAGGCTACCACTAAAAGAATTAAAGTTCTGTACAAACAAGTCAATGTACAACATTCTGGTGTCCTAGGAATGGAAGGCCCAGGCACTGGCGGTGGCAATCTTCTGTTCGTCTTTGTTTTGGTGGTAAAATGAAATGTCTCTGACGGTAAGGAGGGGGTGTGTTCCTCAGGGGGTTGTATTTGGACGACAACAACGGTGTGGTCTTTCTCTGCTGCTGTGTCAGGTTGTTCTTCTTCCAGGATTGTTTCTAAGGTCTTTTTTTTGTGTGACTTAGGTTCCCATTTCACTTTTGGAAACTTAGTGGTGACGGGCCGGATCTTTGGCAAACTGTGGTACTTCTTGTAGCCAAACATCGAAACCAACACTTTTCCAGTCACGTACATCTTTCCAACCGGTAAGTTGTTGGTGCATCCAACTAACAAGGCACACTTCTTGAATCGTGTCAAGGCAAGATAAATTTTGACTAATGTCTTCTTCACACGGAGGTACCCCACTTGTGGTGTTCATCACCACTCTCAACACTTTGAGTATAATTTGTCTTTCGTGTACCGATAAAGCATGAATGGTCATGTTGTTTTTGATGGTTCATCAAAATAGTCCAAAACAACCACTGGTCCTCCAAAATAATCCAAGGCAAACACTGATCCTCAAAAATACTCCACAACGAATGCCCTGGAATGACACACACGGCATAGCGTCCAAAATTTAATGGAAACAGTTCTTGTATCAAGTCTTTATAATCCTCTAAGGTCTGAACACGATCGTTGACTTCCTTCCACGGAATACGTTTCACAAGTGAAGACCACAGTCCTGACATGGTGAGAAATTATAGGGTGAGATTGCTAAGGTGTGTATCTTTGGTGGTGGGTTTTTATATCCAGGTTCCCAAGGTTGGTATCTTTTGTGATAGTCTTCTCCAAGGTATCTGTGATAGTCTCTCCCCAGAATCAGTCTTCTCATACTTTGGAAGTAGCAATGGTGTAAAAATCGAGAAATGACTTTGAGTTTGTGTTTCACTTGGATCTGGACAAACTCTTTGTAAATCCGTTCTCGCAGCTCCAAAGGCAAACCACGAATGTGTTCTGGTAAAGTTTCCGACTTGGAAAGAAGTAACTCTCTTTTGTGTTCTTCACGATAACTGTGATAGTTTCTCTCCAGAATCAGACTTCTGATACGGTGGAAGTCGCGGTAGTGTGCAAATCGAGGAATGACTTTGAGTTTGCGTTTCACTTGGATCTGGACAAACTCTTTGTAAATGCGTACTCGCAGCTTCGAAGGCAAGTCACGAATGCGGTCTTCTAAACTAGTCTTCTTGGTGACAAAATACTCACACTTAAACCAAATGGAATCGGTGGGTAAAGGATATCTAAGATGATCAGTGAGAAGAACCGTATTACACGTCAGTCGACGTAAAGACGTTTCGTCTTGAGGTGACACTTCTCGTAAACGTTTTTTGGTATTCTTCTCTGTTGATCTCATTTTTTTCCTTCACTTCGTTCCATCGAATTCTATGGATCACTGCCACATTGTAGGTGGTGCCCTCCAAACTCTTACAGGAGGCAGGTAGTCGTTGATCAATGTCTGACCATTTGAATATCTTGGTACTAATCAGTATTTTTATAACATTCAGATACCAATGGTTAAAACATGTATGTCGTAAAGGATGTAACTGTTCTTTACGTTTCACTTGTATCTGAACCCATTCTCTGTAAATGTGTTCTCGCAACTCCAAAGGTAAACCACGAACGTACCATTGTAAAGTATCCTCCGACATGTTGTTACTTCTTCTTGTCATCAGGCTCATCGTACCCGTAGTCTTCTAAAGCCACTAAAGGTAAGAACTGACAGTGCGGAGACCATCTGGCATGTTCAATGTAAGCTGAGTCGGTAGGCTCCCAAAATTTAAGTCTCACACCGCAACTGAAACATTGAACTTGATCTCCTTCTCCCATGTAGATAAATCCAGATCTGGCTAATGCTTCGGGAGTAGGTCCTTTTAAATATTTAGGCCACTTGTCTTGGAACGTCTGGAGTCGCTTTTCAAACTTGGAATAGCTAGTCAAAACCACAGGTATCGTCAATTCTTTACCCCTGTTGGGATGGCATTCACAGACACGTTTAGTATTCCCAATAAAGAAGAAAGGACGTCCTGCATCTCTAGAGGGATGGTGAGGTGCTGCATCAACGACGTCAACGCGTACGGAATCCGTCTCATCGTGTGAATTGCTGATGCCAAAGCGTACGGAATCCGTCTCCTCGCATGGCACTGCATCGCACTGCAAGTCGTGATGGCACTTGGAGTTCACACCACTAGATTTCTCCCTTGGTGGGTGGGTGGCATGAGTATTCTTATTCATCTTTGGTGGGAGAATGACAAAATTACTCATCTTTTTTTTCTTCTTGCTCGGTCAACGTTGAAAGTCAGAATGAATGATTTGACTTGGAAGGTTTCCTTTTTTTATACCTGTCGACTGTACCATCCGAAAAGTACTGTAATGTAATCGGTGGAAACGCCATAGAAAGGTAAGCACAGTTTGGACCCATCTGACATGTTCCAGGATAGCTGAATTTTTAGGGTCCATGCGAATTTTTACACCACAACTGAAACATTTCACTTTGTTTCCCTCTACAAAGTAGACAAATCCTGCTCTGGCTAAAGAGTTGGAAGTAGGTAATCCATTCCATTTAGGCCATTTTTTGAACGTGTTCAAGCGACTGGCACAATCACAATAGTCAGGCAAGACCACGGGAAATTTGTATTCTTTCAACTTGAGGTCTGTAGTAGTGGGTTCATCACACGGTGTTGTTGTTGAAGTCATCGTCAATCTTGGTATTGTCTTTCTGTTCAAGGGGGTGCCCTTTTTTTATACTGCAGATCGGCGTGTCCGTAAGGCAAAGTGGTGTGGTCTGGAAGTATCACTCGTTTCTGGTACACGATTTGGTACACTTTTTGTAAAGGGCGAGTGACGATTTGGTGATTAGGTAACCGTACGATCTTGTGAGGTTCTAACGTGTGCACTCGAAAGTCTTCCACTTGTCCAGACAGCAAAGCATTTTTCAAAACCTCAAAATTAACCACTCGACTGGTTCGATAGTTGAGGGTTAATCCTTTCACTTTACATTTGGTGTGAAGGTGACCTTGTGGGTCTCGCTATCGGTAGCCGTAATTTTTAGGGCCACCGCTGGCAAAACTCAGGATGGTGTCTTGAGGGTGCTCGTCTGTCCAGGCTCCTAAACGATCTCCTTGGATGGTAGGGTGTGGGCAACCAGGGCGATGGATGTACATACAACTGTCGGTGTCAAAGTACAGGACACGATCTCCCAAGACTTCTAAAGCTTCGTCGTACAATTTTAAACGAGCATGGGCTGTCACGTAGGCGGCAATGACTACGTTGCTAAACTTGTCAGGTTTTACAAACTTGGGTTCTTCTTCGAAATTGACTAAGATCAAATCATCACGGACGATTTCGACGTGTTTGACTAGTACACTTTTGTCGTCCACCAGTTGAAAGTACTTATAGGGATCGGTCAAGTATTCCGTCTTGGGTAAGATCGTACGTTGTGCCATTTTTCCCCACAAACAATTGAGCATGACTTTGGCAAACGATCTTTTTCCTTCGTTCTTTTCCACGTCTTCCAAAGTGATGCCTTCGATGTCACGGTACTCTTCTTTGAATCGAACTTGGTCTTCGGGAGTCTAACACCACGAGGGATAGCCGCTGGCTTCTTGTTTCAGTTTTAAAAATTGGTTGACGTACCCCGAGAAAATGCCTGGATGATTCGTGGCATCGTCCTTTTGATATTGTGCTGTGGTTGGAAAGTGCCAGATTTCGTACACTTTCAACAAACGGTATCCACGATCCAGTGCCCGAAACAATTCGGCGCTGACCCACGTTCCTGTCAAAGCGCGTTCTTCCTCCGTGTGGTGACAAGGGTGATCTTGGTTGCATAAAGGAAACATCAGTTTTCCTTGGCAATGGTGAAGTAAGATGGGATGGTACAAGTCGGTCGGGGGTAAGACTTTACATTTGATCAATCCGTCGTATTGACGAATGTGTTCCACGTCGATGTGTTCTGTCAAGATTTCTGGGTGACCGGTTGGAAAACGAGCATATTTACACACCTAAGGATACAAAGAACACACGTCGATGTATTTGATTTCTTCTCCTTTGGATTCGTCTACGTCGTACAGCAAGCGAGTGGCATTGGTTCGTCCTCCAAATAAACTGTGGCGCGGATCCAAAGGTTCGATGGTGGTCACATCGTAACTTTCGGTGATGCTCTTAAATTCAGGATCGGTTTTCAAACGTCGATCGTACTCGTGCTCCCACATTTCTACCACTTGGTATCCTTGACTTTCTAACTTGAGTCGTCTTTGGTAAGTCTGTTCGTACAACTGTTCCATGGTAGAGTCTGAATAAGGACTTTTCAGGTCTCGTTTAGGAAAACAGGTAGGGCATCCGTGAAACAAGCAACCCTGAAACTCGTACACCATGTGTGGGTTTTCTAAATCCCAACCATCCATGGAATAAGATCACATCTTCTTTTCTCCTCCTCCGTTTCTGGCATGTTGTATCCATTTGTCTTCCTTTTGGCACAAGTAATGGAACCAACGCAAGGCTTTGGCCGAGTATTGACGACTGGCAAAGAGACGTGTTGGAGTCGATGATGGCTAGTTCGTTCTCGGGCATGAAATTTTGGGTGTACACTAAGGAACAGGCTTTAGGTAGGGTGGACGCATCTTTCAAAGGATCGACGTCTCCGTGATCTAGAAATAACTCTCGAAACTTTCCACAGCAACGGCGTAAAATGTCCACATCGGATCGACAGTACTTGAGCATTTCCTCTTGAAAGTCAAATGGATCGGACTGAAGAGCGCGGTACCAAGCGTGAAAGGCTTCTCGCTGTTCGGAGCGCATTCCGTCAGGGTCGTAATAATGGAGGTCAGGCAAATGAGGTAGGACGGCATGTTGATTAGCTTCCGTGTTGAAGAAGTGAGGAAAATATCCTTTGGCCATTTCTGTCATGCCAAATGTTTTAGGCATTCGACTCAAGGCATGGCCAAATAACTCATGGAATCTTTAAATTTGACTTGTCCCACTTTCATGTAGATGAGTTTGTTTCCGTTCATGGTGACTTCAGGGTATTCGGTACCTTGTTGCGAATAATATCTTAACAAAAACTGTCCATCGTATCCCGAGAAATTTTGTGAGCTATGACGGTCGCATAGCGATGACAGTCTCCGTAACGTTGAATGTCCTCTTCGCTCCAAGTGTCGTCGGTACGGTCTAAAATCCATTCAGCAAACTCGGACAAAGTGTTGGCCCCGCGAAAGATTTTTTCACGTCCTCCTGGAATCCGACTACAATGAGGACAGTGAAAGTGGATCGTTTCTTGAATGCACTTCTCACAAGCCCGATGAGCCACGCAAAAATTGGGAATGTGAATGCCTGTTTCTTGCATGCATTCAAAATCAAAAAAGATGAAATCCACTTGGTGCTTGTTCTTCTTTAATTCTTTCTTCTCTGTCTTGTCATACTTTTGAATAAAACATTGATGATCAAAGTTCACCATCTGGTGACAAATGTTACATCTTTTTTTTCCCTGTACAAACGTGTCTCTTGGGGTCGTTGGTGCAAATCAGTTTTCCACACGTGGAGCACAATTTCAATAAGTCGCAAGCACATTTTTGTTGGTGTCCTTGTGTCTTGCGATGCTGTTCGTAACAAGAGGGACTGACAAAAGTGCGTCGACACGTCTCACAATGGACGTGGTGTTCAGGAAGGCATGGTTTGGCCGCTAAACAGCCCCGACATCTCTGACCGCAATGAAGGTGTCGCTCTCGACTGTTAAATCCTTGGTCACATTTCTCGCAGTAGTAAGAGTATCCCAAAAATCCGGTGATAGTGGTGATGGCATCGAAATGTTCTTGGTGGTAATACACGTGAATGTATTTTCCTTCGGGAAAATTTGGGCCTCGAAGCACCATATCTCCGCGCACTTCTTGAGGGTGAACTTTCAAAGTGTAGTGAGGAGCCAAGACGTCTTGAAGTTGTTGCATTTGAGAAATGCCACACACGGTCTCTTTAGGGATGCCTGCTTGTTGCAACAGGAGTTCTGCTTCTTTTCGTTGTTGGGGTTTGTTAGACTTTCGAATGTTATTCCAGGCTCTTTTCCATTCAATGCTCTCGTTCTTGTTGGCATACGTTCTCCCCACCACAATAACCCGGGCCAAGCACATCTGGTCTTGGGTATTGTCAATTTGGACGACACTGAATTTGGTACTTCGAAGATCGTCCGCCAGTAACGCTTTCCTACTTCGTCCACTTCCTCGAGGAGGAGCAACATGAGTCATGTAAAGTGTGGCCTTTCCATCCGTGATGGTAAACTTGTCGTTAGATTGTTGAACGTGTTCGATTTTGGACATGACTTTGTCTGGTGTTAATTCTGCCGGGGTGCTGAACTCGATCCAAACAGGGGACTTCAAATTGTCGTGATGCATAGACAGTCTCAATCGATCGTCTTCTTTGGCTCCACATTGTCGTTTCAAGTTCTGTAACACAGAACCCCACAAATCGCTAATGAACCCCACCGCTTTCTCGGGAGGTACTTCGGACTTGAAGTCTTTGAAGTGAACCGTGTGAGTGTAGGCCGTGGTTTTAAATTTTCGAGAGGTTATTTTTTGCGTCTCTCGAATCCGATAGTAATTTTCAGGAGTCACGGTAGTAGGTCTTTTTTGGTCAGGGGTTCTGGTGGTGGTTTTTGTTTTGGGTGGGTTAGAAGGTGGTAAGGTTTCAGGTTCACTCATCTCTTCTTCGAAATCGCTAGCATGGACTTGAGCTAGCAGTTCAGCCAGCGGTGTTTCAGGCCAGACGGAATGTCTTCGTCGCCGTGGCCTCTTTGTTTCTTCTTCTGTTTTGTCATAGATTTGGCGAGATCGTTTCATCTTGAAGTTTGATTTGAAACTGATTCAGTTTCACACAGGAACCTATATATAGAAAGAGGAGACTATATATAGAGAGACCTTCTTACCCTCAGAATCAGTCTTTGTGATTGAACTTTCAAACTGTAAAGATGGAAGAGTCAAGAAGACAGATTGCTTTTTTGGTGAGAGATTTGCAGACAGTCCTTCGAAAGTATACTACCAGTAAGAGTAAGGACTACTCCTCCTCCTCTACCTCTCGAGATAAAAGTCAAGATACTTGTTACATCTGCCAAGAGAAAGGACATTGGGCTTCAGAATGTCCACAACGTCAAAACCAAAACAGCGATAAAGGGAAAGATACCTGTTATCATTGTAAAGGAAAAGGACATTGTTCTTCGGAGTGCCCTCAGAAAGAACAAGAAAAAGAAAATCTACCAGAGAGGTAGGAAGCCGAAGGATCTTCAAACCTAGAAGAAGAAGAAGAACATATCGTCAAGAAAAGTAAGAAGAAAGTGAGATGGATGGAAGACAGTGAAGAAGAAAAAGAACCCTTGATTCCTGTGAAGAAATTCAAGAAGAACAAGAGAGACAGACAGTGAACAATGAACTTTTTTTTGGAGTGTGGTTTTATATGTTCATGGTGAATTATTTTGTAAAAAAAAATGAGAATACACCAGAATGGAAAAAAAAGTAAGTGTTTTTGTGTTATTTTGTTATTTTAGAGTATGGATGCACGCACGCACTCACTCTTACATAAAACCCAAGGAATGGGAATTTTTAAAGTTTTACTTGACTTTTTTGGCAATTTGATTTCTTTTCTAGAAATCTGGGTGGCCCTGAAAAGGACCGTTGGGTTGTTTGTTTGTTTGTTAAACAAACTTATGGAGTTGACATGATCAACTTCAATTGTCGTAAGCCTTTTCCACGACCCATTCCAAATGGTGGTGGTGGTGGTAGCATCTCAGTAGTGGTGATGGGTTTGGAATGTTTGGCCCGTGATGGTCTTTTTCGCTTAGGCGGTTGAGTTAAAGAATACTCATATAACTTTCGCAGATACTTTAACTCAGATAAAATCTCTTGGAGAAGACTCACCGTTTTATCTTCCTGACTCTCTTCTTGCGGTACTTCACTCTTCTCCTCTTCTAACTGTCTTAGGTCTTCTTCTTCTTGTTTTCTTCTCCTCTCCTCTTCTTGTTGAAGAAACACTTCTTCCGCTTCTCTCTGTTGCTTTAAAAATATTTCCAGTTGTTCTTGTTGCCTCTTTTTGAAATCGTCCATCACAGGCAGCAAAGAGGCTGATATAGCAGAAACAGTCGTAGTCGTTTCAGGCTGCTCAAATTCTTGAGATAGAAAATCTAAATTAAACTCTTCCGGCTGGAAGTTTAACACAGCAGCATTAGTCGTTGCAGGCTCACCCCAATACATACTAGTCTTGGTAGTCTCGATTTAGGCTGTCCAAAAAGTAAAATCCCTACGAATGCTGTGATGCCTTTATACCCAAAATGACGTCACACCCCTACTCTCTTCCCATTGGAAGAAAAACCGACCCGCTTGTAACGCGCGTTTGGATTGGTAGTTGATTTCGATGCATTTCAATCCGATCGTAGGGTATATATACCACCGCTTGTCTCATAGAGCTTCGCCGGTTTTTTCTCCAAGACTACTCCAAAAGAAGAAAAATGTGGACAAGTGTGGAATCATCCAGTATCATCTCGGGAATGCTGTTTAACCCAGCACTCCCTATGTATGTGAAAGCCTCATGGGCCATCACAAAGATTACAGAGACCGCTACATGGAACGTCGGATTTATGTGGAGAGACAAGGCTGCCTGAAGAGGGTCTTGATGTACGGACCGGAAGTCCGTAGAAGTTTAAGGAAAAGAAGACCCTCCAGGAGATGTCAATGTTAAACAAAAAAAAACCAACGGCCCTTTTCAGGGCCATCCATTACTCAAGAAAAGATTAATTTTCCATTCTTGCCTACCCTGTTAAAATTCCCGTACGACCCCAGAGTGCCCCCAATGTTAAAATTCCTGTAGGACCCCAGACTGCCCCCGCCATGTTAATTTCTCGTAGGACCCCATGTTAAAATTCTCGTAGGGCCCCAGAGTGTCCCCGCCAATGTTAATTCTCGTAGGACCCCAGAGTGCCCCCCTAACCCAATGTTAATTTCTCGTAGGACCCCAGTTACCCCCCCCCCCACTCTACTACTGTCGATGCATCGCAAGCTTTATGTCCAGATTCACAAGTTTTGCATCTTTTTTGATAGTCTACCCCAAGACTTCTGTCCCCATGAACCCTTTTGACCCTATAAACACTTCTGACCCTGTAAACCCGTTTGACCCTATAAGCACTTTTGACCCTATAAACACTTTTGACCCTATAAACACTTTTTGACCATATAAACACTTTTGACCCCCAAGCGTCCACTCCATGTTAATTTCCCGTATGACCCCCAAGCGTCCCATTTGACCCCCAGTACTCCCATATTGCTACTTATTATAAATGACCGTGACTTAGAACAAATAGTTGACTTTATAACTCATTATAGAAATATATTACACCTCGTCCTGACCTCATTACCAGGCAAATTCTAATACATTCATTTACCTGATCGGTTTAGTGACCACGATGTTATAGCCTGTACATTATCTATACAAGTACATGTATCACCCAAAATACAAAACCGTCGAAAATTGAATTTGTTTAGCAAAGGAAATTTTGATCCAATGAAATCTGAAGCTAGTGCCTTTGCAAAATTCCAATATTTAAACGGTCTGGAAAATAAGAGGGATGTTGAAGCAAACTTTAAAATTATAAAATCTTTTCTAACTTCTACAGTTGAACAAAAATGTTCCTTCAAAATTGAGTAGATCAGTTGTGTCGATGCCCTGGATTGCAGACAACATTAAATAAGCTAGTTCGTAGAAGAAACAAAACTCATGCTAAAGCAAAGCATACCGGCAGTAAAGAAATCAGAACAAAATGGAAACAGTTAAGAGCTGAAATTAAAGAAAATGTTAAAAATTCACATAATAACTACATAAACAACATGATTGGAAACTTAACCTCAGATTCGAAATCGTTCTGGAAATACATCAACAGCCCCCCCCCCCCCCCGAAAAAAACAAAACAAAAAACTCGAAGGGCATTCCTCCACTTAAGGCAAATACCAGATTAGTAGAAACAGATACCGAGAATGCTGAAACACTGAACACACAATTCTGCAGTGTGTATTTTTAGCCGCTTCAGTGAGATGGCTTCACCATGTAACTTCCCAAAAGTACCAAATATGAATAATATAGTAGTAGCGTGTTTAGGAATTCAAAAGTTGCTACATGGTTTAAACTCATCAAAGAGTGTGATCCGGATGATATACATCTAAAATACTTAAGAAACTATCTTCTGAGTTGGCACCAGTGCTTACACATCTCTTTGAACAATCTTTGGACATTTGGTACATCCCAAAGGACTGGTCTCTAGCAAATATAAGCCCACTGTTCAAAAAAGGTGATTGCGCATAGACATAGACAGCATGAACAAACTTGAAAAACTCCATGAACGAGCTCTGAGATTTGTCTTCAATGATTTCAAGAAACCTTACTCTGAACTCTTGGATTTGGCAAATGTATCAACTCACCACATCAGAAGGATGAAGACCATGATACTTGAAGTATTCAAAATTTTAAGCAAGAAATGTCCAGTATACTTAAATGATCTAACAGTTTTAAAAAATCTTACTCTTTTAGGTACGTAAATACTGTTGAGATATCAAAAGTAAAAACATCCAGGTACGGGATACAATCCTTTATATATGCAGCAGCAAAACTGTGGAATTCTCTCCCCAATAACTTACGAACACCCTCAGGTTGTAACAATTTTAAATCCCTCTTTAAGACCTGGTCTAGTAGCTTACTGTGTAAATGCTCCATATGTAAACACAAGTAAATAATTTGCTGCTGCTACCTTAACCGACTGCATGCTTAGCGTTTTATATTCTAGTTTTGTATATATTCTTGAAAGTATAGATAGCTCTAAATGTTGTATATATGCTTGTAGTAACTGATTGCCTTAAATGTTGGCTTGTGTCGCTTACACATGGTTTATAGATGAATTTTCCTCCTTTTAGAAGATACTTTTATAAATGTGTTTGCTTCTGATGCATTAACACTTATTGTATAAGTTTGCTTGTGTATGTTGTGCATAGTCTGTCCTTGTTCTTGTATATTTAAAATCGGTATGCATGTAAATGGGATCTTTAGCATGTATTTGACATTATTTTAAACCAGTATATTTTAACACTGCGTGTAAACGTAGAGTTTATTCAACTCATGAAAAAGAAAAAAAAAAAAAAAAAAATTGGATGTAAGTTCTGTAAGTCTGATTGTTGATTGTTGAAGTTAATTGTTATATTGGTAAAATAACTCCAACGAAATAATGTTTCTTATTATGTAATGCATCTCCGACTTTAAATAAAATTTGTCCATGTCTATGTCTATGTCTAATATGTGGTGGTAAATGGTTCAAAATCTGGTTGGTCCAAAGTAACTTAGGGAGAACCACAAGGCACAGTACTTGGGACCAGTGCTCTTTTTCTTGTACATCAATGATATCATGATTGAAATTGACTCGGAAATTCGCCTCTTTACATATGATTGTGTATGTTACAGATCAATCAAAACCGAGCAGGATACTAAGATATTAAAAAATTATATTAATAAACTAGGACAGTGGGCAAAAAAATGCGGCATGCGATTCCAACCTAAAAATGCAACATGATGCAAATGACAAGAAAGATATGCCATAAAACCAGTATGTCATATTCATTGGAAGGTACTACTTTAGAAAACCTAAATCAAATAAAATATTTAGGGGTCACAATCACTAATGATCTGAAATGGAACCTTTAAATTCAAGAATTATGCACCAAGGCAAATCGTGCTTTATCCCTATTAAGACGTAACTTTTAATCTTTCCCACAAAATGCGAAAGAACAAGCCTTCAAGGGTTTAGTTAGATCTATTTTAGAATATGCTTGTACAGTTTGGGACCCCCATTCACAGGTTTTAGAAGATGAAATTGAAAAAATCCAAAAGCGACCAGGCAGGTTTGTTACATCTAATTTTGATTACACCCGAGTAAGTATGACCTAAATATTGAATAAGTTGTCTTGGAAACCAATAAAAAACGTAGACTGGAAAATAGATTAATACTTTTCTACAAAGGTCTGAAAAACAAAGCAAAAGTACCCTGCCACAACTTAATCAAACCAATACGAACCAGTAGAAATCAACATGAATATACTTATAATGATACCATATGCACGAACTGATAGTTACAAATTTAGCTTTTTCCCCAAAACAAGCAAAGACTGGAATTAATTACCACAAATATTAATCACAACTGCCGAATCCTCAGAAAACCAAATTGAAAACTTTTCAAAATTAATACGGACGCATTTTTTGCTAAACTAAGTTCTTGTTGTAAAGGTTGATGATGCGCGGTGCAAAAATATCATTATTATGATGGAGAACTAAAAGAAATCAAGATCAAATTGATGCGTATTCCCACAACCACTTCCGAGGTTATTTCACGATATGACGGAAATGGCCGAGCGATGTTCCGATCGAAATAAAATCGGAGGTTTTTTCTCGACTTGACGGAAAAGACAGCGAATACTCCGATTGCGTATATGGGGTTACATGAATCAAAGGACCAGGCTTCTTTCGTTTTCGAAGATGAGAGCTGGACAAAGATATTATGAAAAGGTCTTGAAATTACCGTTAACTTACAGCTTCTATCCGCATCTAATAATATATGAATGCAATTTTGAATGATCGAATCCTCAAACACTTGAAGCTAACGATAATTTTCCGGTGATAGCTAGGAGCTACTGTTTGGTTTGGTTTAGTTTTATGGGTTTTACGCCATTTTTCAGCACATGATGGGTTATACATGGCGGCCATTATATCTGGTGGAGGAAGAACCCGGAATAATCCCGGTAAGAACTACCAACCCACGGGAAGCTACTAGCAAGCTTTCTCACATAACCACATTGGCCGAACCCAAGACTCGAACCCATGCGGACAAAGGTGAGATGGCAGTGATAAGTAAAGGCGAGTGCCTTAGACCACTCGGCCCACCGGGGTCCCCAGGAGCTACTGTAGTAAAGAGTAATTCGAAATAAAAAGGCCCGGAAGAGGGCGTCTTCGCTATCCAAAGGTCGTCGATCTGTTTCATTAACAACATGTGGAACGAAGTGGATCGATGGCCCTTGGCTAGCGAAGATGGGGATTGGGGTGGAGGTAGGGAGGGGGTTTGGGGTTGATCTAGAAATTTGCCACCCATGGTTCGAAAGGTTCCAAAACATGTATCATGCAGCATGTATGGCCAGGTAAGTGACGAGACTTTGCAGCTGAACAATAAGTAATGACAAACTTTCACAGATGGATGACAGCGACACATGTTTGTGGTGAGATTACTAGTAGACTCTCTAGAATTACTCATGCTATAGCATACTGCTAACAGTTTATAAATTTAATCATCTTGCAAATAAAGCCAAAGTGAATTCAAAATATTGCTGTTTGACTACTTATTAAGTATAAGATCATGGGTCAAGCTATCAGGCAAAGTGGGCGACAAAGTGACAGAAAAAATGTAAACTTCTCCTTCTTCTGTTAGGAAAGTGAAAACGACTTTGCCCTGTCATTTTTTTTTTTTTAGATCTACACTGAGTGACAGTAGTATATGGCTTTTGAGATGCTCCTTCAACCCAGCCAAGTAGTTGTTAAGCCCCAGGTGAAATGGATTGCATGTTGCCTTGGCAGGTGTTCCTATCAATTGCGTCAACAAAACAAACTCTTGCACATTCACAGGCATGTGTTTTAATAGCTGATTGACCAATTAACTCTTTAAAGATATCGCTGCCCGATTTCCGCAAGTTATCATATGATGATGAAAACGTGTTTCGAAACTAAATCATATATATGTTAATAACAATTTGTGTTTTGAGAATAGAATTGGTGAAAGCACTTTCTAAATGTATATTTTGAAGATTGTAACTGCCATGCTTGTATTACATGTATATTCTTTGTCAAATCAGTTTGAAACCATAAGTGAACCTGCTAAGGGGTAATAATGGCGGAGATTGCTGTGTTTTGGGAGTACGTCTTCATTAGACTGTCTGTTTTCGTAATTCACTGGGCACATATATTTAAGGAAATTATATCATTCATAGAAAGCAAAGTGTAACTATTATGTGATAAAAGATTTAGCATAAAAATAAAAATGTGTTGGTCAGAAACGTATGGGACAATGCTTGTGGAATCGATAAGGTCAAGGTTGTTTTCATAATCACTCATTTTTGTGAAAATACAAGAAAAAGTAGCAAAGAAAAAAAATCCAGTCCTATACATGATGTTATTATGAGTACGTAGACAAATATTAAACCCATGCATTTTCAAACTTATCTAGGAATTGTTGTAACAAATCTGGAAAGTCAGTGTTCATATGAAGAAAATACCTGTTTCAAAAAATAGATGCATCTACTTTTAAAAACTTCACCAAAAAATAACAGTCAAAAGATTCACATTTGATTTAGAATTTTGACCACTGTGGTTTGAATGGATAAACACTATGATGAAGACACATGTACATGTGCTCTCATATGCGTGTTATAGCCTAATTAGAGGTTGTTTCAAACTAGTTTAGAAATGTTTTCAACTTACATTTTGTAGTGAAGAAGCTAACAAAAATAAAATTTGTTCTTTAAGTGGCAGTTGCTTAAGTATTTTTATCTATTTGTAATTACAATACTGTAATCTAGGTACCCCTGTCAGTTAAATAAATTACAATGTATAGTTTCAGCTATGCTTTTTTGAAGTCATATGGCCAAAATACATTGCATATTTCTCTCCATCTAAACATGCACACTTTCAGGTCTGAATACACTGCATATGAGTATGATACACTTACAAAATGTGTTTATAATATACATACAACATTGAGAATTTTCTACTTAAAGATAACGTATTGCTTAAAACCAATCGGCTAAAACACGGTATTGGTGCTGAGAGTAGTCTCACTCACTTAAAAAATTGAAATGTTTGATAGAACATTTCAATGAAGCTCATTATATACCCTAGGGTGTCCCCTAGTCAGATCAAGTTAGATTTAGCTTGAACATGCATGCGATTTTGTTTAACCATTATTTCAATTCATTGGTATAACAACAGTTACAGACACTACACTTGGTGTATAACATGCAAGAAAAACAGCATGAAAACTTTAAAACTTTATTTTTTTTCACAGTAACATCAGTAACAGGATATCAACATTTAAAGTAAACAACATAACTGGAAGTGGTAAACAACTTAATAACAAAATCAAAACATCTATGACAAAGGTATCACTAAGAAAAAAAACCTAACCATGAAACTTTTGCATAACAAACATAAAAGACATAGAATAATCTTATTTAGGCATTTATCTAACACCAAGAAGAATATTTAAACAAACAAAATCATTAATACTGGCCAAAAGTATTGCAAACTTCCATAAGAGTCAGAAGTACATTGTCCATAAAATTGGTTACAGACACTACAAAACTATAGCATTTCAATACAGCTGCAGAACCATACATATCTCCATAAAATTCACTTCAAAAATAATTCAACATGAACACATTGACTAGAATTATTCATTAAATGAATGTTGATTAGTTAATAAAATGATTAAAACCACATTGTAACAGGTATATGTCCAATACTTGTGTTAAAATTATGAACTGGTAAATAGCACTTGAAAGTTTAATACTAAATAGTGTTTGTAAGAGTAAAATATTGAAGTATAATGAATGTTCAATAAATCATAGTCACTAAAGTATTGTTCAACCCAAGGTGCTGACTCAAACACAGACCCATATGTGATTGATCTTAAGGTTACAGACACTACACATTAAACCTTGACTTTATATTGTCATTTCAAATAGAAGTGCTTATGATTTTTTTCCAGATTTGACTTGAGCTTAGACAATTCAGCTGCATTAAACTTGAAATGACCCCTTTCATTGACTATTTGTGGAGCTTTTACCCTGTACAAGATAGCATCTAGAGCCTCTTGTGAATAATCATCTTTTTCAGGTCAAACATACATGTTGCCAGACTTTCTCATGTATTTAAGTCTAACTTCGTTATGAAGAATGTCTATTACTTCTGCTAAGTATACATCTAGAGGTCCCTTCTTTGGCTTAAGTCCTACAGCAACAAATTCTCCAGGGTGGTATTTCTCTATTGGTTTCTCTGTGTTGGTTGGTGCTTTTTTGTCAACTTTGATCTTCTTTGTCACAATGTTTTGTCTTTCTGTTGACTTCCGTTTCTTATTAGGCTTTTCGCTTGTTGCTGAGTTATGATCTTTCTGGTTACTTCCTTGTTTTCTTTTCTTGTCATTATTTTCTATTGTTGATGGATTCTTGTCTTTAAGTTGTTTTCCTTTCTGACTTAAATTATCTTTATTGAGTACTAACTTTCTCATTTCCCAGGCATTAACATTTTCGCTGAAGTTGCATCTCCCGTCAACCTTCATGCATTGCTCACAATAACAGCTCAGATTTCTTATGCTCAGTTCATAATCATTGCTTCCTGACTTTACAGCATGCAATTTTCTTGTACCTTGCAGTGTTTGCACATCAGTTTCTTCTCTATTTCTCTCAACATCTTTAACAAGGATGAACTCCCTTCTCGAAACTGTTTTAGCTTCATTATCTGTATTTTCCATTTTCAGTTTCTCTGTACAGAAATGATATACATCTTCTGCACAACCTATCACCTTTCTATTGCTGATTACAGCTCTGTAGCAAGCATTCTTGACTGTCGCACCGAGACCATCGCAAACACTCTTTCCATGTGATGTTTCGAAATAATTTCGTGTTACAGATGGCTTTTTCCTCAGACTTATGTCAGCAAAGGCTTTCTTCCCCTTATACTGGGCAGCACAGCCATCTGTCCACTCATGGATCTCCTCTACTTTCACACCTTTCTTCTTCAGAATTTCTATAGCTTTGTTCTCAAAAGTGATAGCTAAGTCTGCATCATGTTTGGTTTCTTCACTGATGCCAATAATGGCATGCTTTATCTTGAATTCTTTTTCTCCCTGTTTTTCTGTATAGTAACACATGATTGGATGTATTGTAACTTGGTTCCTGTCGAAGAATCCAGATTGTACTTCACTTTGAAAAACACACCCATAGTTCTCACTAAAGTCCATGACCATAGCAATAGAACCCTCACCAATTCTATCAACACAAATTCCCATCTGTTGCTGTTGCCATTTGGCCCTGAAAACGTGCTCTGGATACTCTTGCATGTCAGTTTCTAAGCATGTAATTAATGTTTTTATGTCTGTTTCTTTAGGCACACAGGAGACGCAACGCTTTACTTTATCATCTTTTGCTATTTCTATACTTTCCCATTGATGCCATGATATCTGCCTGTCACTATACTTTTCAACAAATGGTTTAAGGTAACTCTGCAAACATTTCACACCGCATTGTTTGCATTCTCTTCTTAAACATTTAATAGCTGGATTGGTGTCGTATTTACAAAAAGTAGCATCACTTAAGCTTTTCTTATCTACTGAAATTTCATCCAAATCTCCATTTTCTTTCACTGCTTTTTTTACATTTGTTAGTGCCTCACTTTTTAGGGCCACGTTACAGCACTTTTGGCATAAGCATGATCTTCTGCTTGTTTCAGACACCTTTTTAACATTCACTGGTTTCAATTTAGAAAATGAAGTTAATCCTAATTTGTGACTATGCTTCCTTAACTTGTAGTCTTTGTAGGCTTCTTCTAATGTCATAGTCATCACATGTTTTTGAAGTATTTCTTTTTGACCACCTTTTCTTACTTTCACAGTTTCACGTTTATTAGGCACTTCCCTACTGATTTCTGGACTTAGAAAAAAATCTTTCACAGATTTCTTTAATGGAGAGTTAAGTGCATCCCTTCTTCTTTTTCTTTGTTTCGTCTCCCACCATGTAGAACTAGGTTTTTGCCCTTTCACTGATACTTTGAGATACTTTTTTATTTAGTCTGTGTCTTTTATATTTCTTCAGTAATGCGTCACAAATGATGTTGTATGTATGTTTCTTTGCACCCCCTTTCCTTGTTTTCACTTCTGAAATGCTCTCTGACACAGATTGTATAACAGTATCTGTCAATTCAAGTTTTTTTCTGCAATCCGGTGTCATTATCATTATATTCCTATTTAGAAACTTTGATGTTGATGGAGATTCAATTAATTTACTTATGATGACTGCTTTTCTCTTTGGGGTATTTGGTAATACTTCCTTTACCTTTTTTAATTGTCTGTACAGAGTTGCTTTAGGTAACACTTTATTCATTGGTGAATCTCTGGCTGACCCAGTATTTCCTATTTCACAATCAGTCTGAATACACTCTTGCTGTATACTTTCATTCAGTTTGATACGCATTCTCCATGCTTGGGTTCTTTTCACAGCTTCTTTCTTCTTTCTACTTAATTCAGCAGTTTTCGGACTTCTTAAATCAACACTCTTATTAACCGATATTGCCAGGGCTGCTTTTTCTTTCTTTTTCTGGCGATACCTTTTCATTTCTTCACGTTTTTTCCTTCTTAATTCTTGTTGAAGATTTGAATCGGAAAGTGATTGCTGTTTTTTTAGTAGTCTTGCATCTTTTCTTCTTTCTCTATCAACCCTTTTTAGCTCCTCATGTTTCGCCTTATTTTCCCTCTGTTTTTTTCTCCAGGCTTGTACCTTTAGCCTCGTCTTCTCCCTTCTAGCTTTAATCTTCTGTTCATCTTCTTCTGGCTTATCTTTGCTTCCTAAAAGCAAACAACTTCATTCTCATT
>JAQPZY010000595.1:0-77500 GCA_029931535.1 Margaritifera margaritifera | reverse complement strand
AGATGGGTCACAGTTGTTTGCAGAATTCATTCACAATTCTGGCTTTGTGGCTTTTGATTCAAACCAAGTTGATGGTAACAATGATAAACATGTCATGTTGACATCACAATAATTATTAGAACATGAATTGAATATAGAGTATGAATATTTGACTGCTAAAGTCAGTTATTCACTTCAGCACTAATGCCTGCCTTTTATATAACAAATACCAAACAGAAATGTATTAGAGTGAGATATCAAACATCAGTGAATAACATTATTTTCATGTAGCCTGAATTTCCAGACCCATCGTATGGAAGGTTAACTCAGATACAGAATTGCAACTCCTACAGACAGAAACTTTAAATCAGTGGATATAATTGAGCATGGTTTGTAAATAAAAGGAAATTCATTGGATTTTCTGAGAATTTGATGAATGATTGATCACTTTATCAGGACATACTGGTACTAAGTTCCTTATTAATCCTTCTACTGTCAAAGTAATTATTAATTTGTAGTGATTTCATATTTTATTCATGATTACTAATGTTTCTTATTATTTCTTTTCAGGCTAAAGAAATATGATGTACAAAAGTTGAATGTTATGAAGACTTGACTATGGCAGAAGGAGGGACAGGTTATTATCAACTTGCCAACAAAGTTGGGAGGGAATATTGTTTGTTCATTTGTTCAATTATTATTTCCTCATTATCTTGAACTCTATTTCACCTACACTCGTGAAATTTGGTATGTTGCCGAATCTCAAGGAAAGTAACTCAGCAATTACTATTTTGTTAAGTTTACGATAACATATTTAGTTCGTTGACAAGATATCATAAAATGTTTTCTGTGAAACTCAAGGTCTTGGACAATCACATTTTTTAAGGTTTATGGTTTAACGGCAAAATTATGTGCATTTGTAAGTATGAAATGAAATAACAATTGTCCTTTAAGCTGTGGTAAAGAGGAAAATTAGGATAAACTGGTGAATCTGAACTAATTTGATATATAGGTGATATTTATTGCATTTTTATACACCTGCCATTAAAGCAGAGCATATTATGTCATGATGTATGTCTATTACCAATTTAATTTCTGCACAATAACTCGAGTTGTCCACCATGTACAGTTATTAAACATTTTGTAAGTGAATTGCACTTAAGGTAAAGAAGAACCATATAGATTTTGAGTTCAAAAGCAAAGATCAAATTCACTGTGAGAAAATGAAGAAAATTGGTTTCTGCAAAATGACTCGAGTTCTCCACCATGTACAGTTACCAAACTTTGTGGATGGCTGGGTTAAGGGAGGAGCCTATCAATTTTGTGAGTAAAAGGTCAAGTTCACTGTGACTGAAAGAAAAAAAAAGTTTCCACACAATAACTAGAGTTCTCCACCATCTGCAGTTATGAAACTTTGTGGATGTCTTGCGTTTCAGATAAGGAAGAATTGTGTTGATTTCAGTGTCAAAGGTCAAGGTCACTGAGTGAAAGAAGAAAAATGGTTTCCATACCATAACATCAGTTCTACATCACATACATGGATCAAACTTTGTGGATAGTTTTATTTGGGGTAAGGAAGAAGCATATTGATTTGGGGGTCAAAAGGTCATGGTCACTGTGACTGAAAGAAGAAATCTGCACAATAACATTAGTTCTACATTACCGACCTGGACCAGACTTTTTTGACGGATTGCACTTGGTGTAAGGAAGAAGCCTATTGATTTGGGGGTTAACAGGTCAAAGGTCATGGTCACTGTCAATTTAAAAAGAAAAATGGTTTCTGCACACAAGTTTCTGTTATCTACATGGAGTAAGCATATAATATGCTGTTGACAATACTCTTGAAAAGACAATTTTTCTGTACAGACTACACTCTTGACAAAATACTCACGTACAAATATATATTTTATGAAGATAAAACTCATAATGAAAAGTGCATGTTTACGCTGTCATGATCAGTATATCCATCACGTGTATGTGCATATTAGAAGAGTTAGATCCCTTTGTCAGTGTTGGGAGCTCATCACTTTGGAGGTTCATTCTCCAAATATGATTGCATTTATTAAAGTTTATGTAAGATCTGTTTTTTGGACTGATTTAAGCTACAAATTTAAGTGGTAATAATATATCAGGCATGCACGGTTCTGAGCAACCATTTCCCTTAGAATAGGCTATTTATATACCAGTTTCAACTAAAAAGAGGGGTGTTTGCTTATTTAGGCATGTGCAGGCATTACCAATACATAGATTTTCACTGAGAGAAAAAAGCTCAGTATTTTGGAGCATATCGCCATATCTCTCACTTCCTGAGTTACATATCTCACAGAATAATACATTTTCATGCACTTTTTTTTCTTCTAGTAATAGTTTGAACAAAAGGAATATATCTTGCAGGTGTTTTCATCATAAATTTCATGTGTGACTAAATCTGTAGATGGAATCAAACAGGGATCGTTTCAGACTTGATTGTGTGCATGCATCTTCCACACGATTTGCAATGTGTTAAATTATACCTGGCAGACAATGGCATGTCACACGAAAAACAGGGTTTTTGACCCCAAACCCCCTGACACAATTGTGTTTAAAAAAACATGATTTCTAATAAATCTTTTTTATAAAAAAAAAAGAGAACAAGACCTTTCTGACACAGCTATATATACTTGTAACTTGTAGCCTATTAAACAGTAAATGGTCATGATTTGCATAGCTTCATGTTCAGTGCTTATGCAAAATTATCATCATTGGACAGTTTATATAGCTAATTGTCATAGAGATGTTTAAAAGATAAAAGTGGTAAACAATAAACATCCACCATTCCATAGATTTCTTAACTGACTTAGAATAACTAGGGTGATTATGTGTTTGATAGTCCTTTCAGTATTGTTGTGGTAGAGTCCCTTAGGTTAATTTACATAGGTAAGTACACAAATAGAACAACCTACTTCACAGATGGGGTTTGCGGAAATAAAAGTTATTACACTTTGTTACCTTGAAGGAGAATGTTAAAAGCATTTTTATTCAAGATTATTGGCTAGTTCTTGATTAGGAGCAAAGTTTCTTTGAAGTTTGATTTTACTCCATACATAAAATGCAAAACATGCATGATAATTTCGGTAGTTGGAATGATAAAGTTAGAAGCAGTGTCAATGTGGGAGTGTGTAATTAATTTTTGAAGGCAAATTGTCGAAATGTAGCTGTGATTCAGGAAAGTTTGAACCATCTGCAAAGTGAGCAAAACCCAGCAAAACTAAATTTCATAACTTCTGGCTGATGGAGTTTGACTTTGTGAAACACAGCAGTGGGGAGCATTTATGCTTTGCACATACTACAAACACTATATTAACACTGGTCATTCTGGAGTATACAACATCTGTTGACATAGTAACACCACCCTGCATTGGGGCAGATGCAGACAGATCATTTTCAATGATGAGAAAAATTCAACAAGATCTTAAGTGAAGATTGAACAATTAAACAACAGTACCATCCAGTCTCTGATGAGTGTAAAGATGAACACAAATGTCACTTGTATCACCTTCAAACCCTTCAACAACTATTGAGATCAGCAAAGTCAGCAACTACAAGTTAATACTGCATTCTGTTGTCCAATGGATTTCAAAGACAGAAATATTTGTGTATTTTATTTTTTAATGTCTGTGTGGTTGTGATTATGTGAGTGTGTGCACGTGTGGGCTTATATATGACAATGCTAAGTCTTCCAGCTATTTTTTGTTTGAAAGTGTATTAAATGCCCTCAAAGAAAATATTTTATTTCTTTTATTCAGATTTGAAATTACAATCATTTTCTATATGTTTATATGAGTAAATAACTTGTTCTCAATTAACCAACACTGCTTATTTGGGTCATGCACACTGACCCACCTTGGGACCACAAACCACACTTTTTAAGTCTGAGAAAAACAACAACACTGCATGGAAGATTGGTAGGTATATAAATGTATATTGAAAGTGAATTTGTTTCATTAAAAAAGACAACAACACAGAAACGAAAGGCCCCAGTATTTTTATATGCCTGAATCTGTTTGATACTGGCCACTTTTATAACTTAATAAAAGCAAATTATATCTTAGACCATACATTGAAAGACCATACATTGCATTACTGTTTTGAAAATGCATGTAAAGTAAACATGCTAAATGTTGCACATTGAATAATGCAGCATTTTTTTAAAAATTGCATCTGCAACAGCCATGACATATATATTTAGACAATGCATTTAGAAGAAACATTCTAAAAGTTGAACATTGAAGTTCTTTGCATCGGACAATTTACTTTATGGCGCATTAAAACTCAGCTCGTTTTACTTGCATCTTTTATTACCAGATAATAAATGTTATCTATTTATGAATATTACTTGACTTATACAACAACCAGAATATTAGTCTAATCATGATGTTTTTTTGTTGTTTTTTTTAATTTTTATTGAATAAAGCCTTTCCTTATATGACGGGACTCAAAATATGAACCGATTTACAGATTTTGAAGAAAAGTGTGCAGTTAACATAGGAGATTATACCCAAGAAATTTTTTACAAAGGTATGACAGGAGTGGGGAGTGGAGAGACAATTTTTCAGAATGCACACCCAAACATCTCATTACTTGAATGAAATTAGCCCCACTGATGCTACAAACTCCTGTTTGGATTGAATCTCTAGCCCTGATGAAACCACAAAAGAAAGCTGATTGGCTCAACTGATCACATGAGCTGAAAATTTTTAAATTATTGACCTTTAAAGAAGGGCTGTTCCCTGTAAGCTGCCAGGGAAAAAGGAGATTCCATTACTATTCCCATATATTTTCTTACACAGATGTAAATAGTTTCATCATATTTTACCTTGTATTGGTCTCATCAGTGAATTTAGATTACCTTACCATAAATCCAAGTGAACTCTTGGTATATTGGTGCTTGGTATATCACGCCATGTGTATGGTCTGTCAGCATTTGCTACTTTTAATTCCTTCTCAGAAGCTTGTATGACAGTTTAAACCACCTTAATTTACAGGAAGCAGTTTCTACCATCAAAGCCTTCTAAGATTATACAGTGTCAATCTGCCATTAAAAAGGGCTGCTATTAGTTAAAAAAAAAGAAAATTTATGCTGTAAAGAAATTTTTTCTCCGCAAGACTTCAACAGAATTTAACCAATTAAAATCTGACAAAATACCAGCCTCAGGTCCCTTCTTTTATTTCTTCAAATGGTACTTTACATCATGTAAGTACACCCTTAGATGAAGTACCACTATAAAAAAATATTACCAGGTATATATACAAATGACTAATTTGAGAGAATTCAGCCAAGCTTTATAGAGAGCATTCTGGCATCACAGCCTTAATTTCCATCAATAATTTTATACAATCTATGCTGATCCACCATCGAATATGTCCATATGACAAATATAATTATGAAAATAATAACTCAACAAAATTCAGCCACATTTGGTAGAAAGCACCCGGGCATCAAAGTCATTAATCAATTAATGATTTTGTATAGTTGATACTGATACACCATCCAGTAAGGATGTCATTACTGATTTACACGTATGACAGCCATTACTAACCCAGATTACCTGTGCTCATATGCCAACTGCTATTACATGGCAATAAGGCTAATGTCAACAAGGTTTGTAAATTAGGTCCACTTGGTTATCTTGTTTTATGTTAACAATTGTAATATTTTAAAAAGAATCATACAAATGGTGACAAAAGACCTTTGTGTAAAAAAAGTTCTTCTTCACTTTCAGGAGCTTGCACTTTGAAAGATGAATTAAACACTGGGGGAGATCAGAGAAGGACAGCAGGTGATGGAGGGATCAGTTCAAACACTGTTGAGGTCAGAGGTTTGTCTGCAGGTACAAGCCAGGAGCTTGTGGAAATGTACTTTGAGAATTCTCGGCGATCTGGAGGAGGTGATATAGAGGACGTTCAAATCATAGATGGAGTTGCTTACATAACATTTGTAGAGGCTGAAGGTAAGTATAATGTAGATGAATTTGAAAAATTTTGAGACTGCAAGTTTTTAGCTCACCTGGCAATGAGGCAATGTGAACTTATGGTATGACCCCTGGACCTTTGTATGTTATGCATAATGAGTCAAGCATCTGTCAAAATTTTCTACTTTAAACTTATTCTTTAAAAAAAAAAACAATCGTATTTGGACTAAATTTCACTGGTACCTTTCTGACATCAAGGTAGTTCATGCTGGTATAAACGATGCTGATTCACCATCAGATATGGCTGCCATTACTGAAAATAGAAAACTTTTTAAATTACTTTTTTCTCACAAACCACTCAACACAATTTCACCAAATTTGATAGAATGCTTTCTGGCAATAAGCCCTTTTAAATTTATGCAAATCATGCTGAACCACCATCCAACATGGCTGCTGTTACTAAAAGTTGAAAAACCTTAAAATGACTTAAAACCTGCCAAACAGAATTTTACCTAATTTGACAGAAAGCATCATGGTATAAAGGCCCTTCAATTGTATACAAATAATGCTAATCACGTATTGAATATGGTTATCATTAGTAAAAATAGAAAAACCTTAAAGCAACATTTCTTCCCAAAAGCTGCTAACAGAATGTGACCAAATTTTACAGAAAGCATCTTGGCATAAAGTCCTTTAAAATTTTCTCAAATTGTACAAGGTGCTAATCCACCATCCAATATGTCTGCTGATACCACAAATATAAAAACCTTAAAATGACAGAATTTGATTGGAAACATTCTTGCATGAAGACCTTTTATGTTTGTACAAATAATGTTGATTTGCCATCCAATATAATCACCATTATGAAAAAGGAAAACCTTTAAATGACTTCTCAAAAACTGCAGAATTGGATTTGACAAAATGTAATGGAAACCATACTGTTTTGAAGGCCTTTCAATTCTGTATATTTGAAGAGACAAAAAATATAGATACTTTAAAACAATTATTTTCATAATCGATCAACAGAAACTGAAGACATTTTTACAGAAAGCATCTAACCAAAATTTCTTGCCAGCTGCTCACTGATTTGGCTATAAGGCAGATGTCATGCTTTTTCAGCGAGTTGAGCAATCTAAGGCCCACTTGGACCTATTGTTTAGAATTCCAGGTGATGTGAAAGAGGTCATGATCAGGCTAATAAGGAGCCTGAAAGTGCATATGATATAAGAGAATGTAATATACATATATATGACACATTCTCTTTTAATTATACCCCTGTGTCAAGAAGCAGGTAGTGTAATAGTATCCTTCATATTCATCTGTGAGGGTGGGAAAATTCCACCCAAGGATCCGAATTTTGCATCTGGCAAGAGGCTTTGCCAAGTGTCTGATGCTAAATTCTATCAAGAGTGGAATTTTCCTATCCAATACCGATGCAGAAGGAAGGATTATTTTTCTCACATTCCTGAATGAAAAAGGAGGGTTGAAGTGAAAATGGTGTATTGTAAATACTGATGTAACTTTCAAACTGTATAACACCCATTGAAAATGTCCTCATCTTAAGACAGAGTGTAAAAAGTTGAGTTGACACTGAAATGATGTTTAAACACATTTTAACATTCAAAGAACAATACTTGAGATGGCTAAGGTAATGGCAATAGACAGTGTTTGAATTTTGTAATGTAGTTAGCTTGCACAAGGATACAAATGTGAAAAGGTTCCAAAATAAAATCCACTCTTATCTGTAACATTAATCGAGATGGGCAAAAGTACTGATATAGTCCTCAATTCAGTTTTGGCATGGATTTGATTTCTCTTCATAGATAATAAGGAGAATAGGAATTTTAAAAAAAACAAAAACAGTTACATCCCCATTTTTCTTTACTCAACGTCAGACTACACGTCAAGCTGTAAATGTAACTAGGTCAAACATTGTGAAAAATCTTGTTTGTGGGACACTTAACTTGAACAACTGCTAATTTTAATACATAATGTGTTGCAGTTAATATTTATTTTGATTATTGTTAAAGAATGCTGAAGTAATGATGGAAATCACGGAGTTTTTGCTGCTTTGTGTGCAGTATGGTTACAGTAGAAGGTCAAAATAACACCAGAGTCAGGATACAGGTCACATGTGTGGTATGATAATACTATCCATACTGGTGAGGAATGTGAGACTATAGGTTACACTATATATATCCATCCATCTTTTAATTATGCCCATGTTTCAAGAAGCAGACAGTATATAGGGTACACCATGTTTATCCATCCATGATAACATGATGTAATGTACAAAATAATGTTATGTAGGATACACCATATTGATCCATCCATGAGGACATGATGTATTGTACAAAATGAAGTTATATAGGATACACCATATTGATCCATCCATGAGGACATGATGTATTGTACAAAATAATGTTATGTAGGATACACCATATTGATCCATCCTTGAAGACATGATGTAATGTACAAAATGAAGTTATATAGGATACACCATATTGATCCATCCATGAAGACATGATGTAATGTACAAAACGAAGTTATATGGGATACACCATATTGATCCATCCTTGAGGACATGATGTAATTTACAAAACGAAGTTATATAGGATACACCATATTGATCCATCCTTGAGGACATCAAGTTTGTACACCATATTGATCCATCCATGAAGACATGATGTGATGTACAAAACGAAGTTATATAGGATACACCATATTGATCCAGCCATGATAACATGATGTAATGTACAAAATGAAGTTATATAGGATACACCATATTGATCCATCCTTGAGGACATGATATAATGTACAAAATAAAGTTAATTCAGTGGTCCCTCACTATAATGTCCCTCATTATACAACTGCCCTTCTTATAATGCAGGTGTATTTTATGCTTCCCATTAAATGGTTGGAACTTTTATCATTTTTGTATGAATTAATTTACATATTTTTAATTCTTGGCTATTGAGAACTAGGTATAATATGATCCCACATCTGTAAATACCCTTTTTTCAGTTTGTTTGACCCTGTCTGTCTGTGTGTGTGTCCATGAACTTTTCAGTTTCTGCATAATAACTTAAGTTCATCAGCATGTACCTTCACCAAACTTTGTGGGTTGCTTGCAATTGGAGTAAGGCAGAAACTTATTGATTCCAGAGTCAAAAGGTCAAAGGTCAGAGACACTGTGACTGATGAGTGTGCTAATTTCCACCCTATGAGATAGAAGAATAAAGTGCATGATGATGTTCCACCTCAGAAAATCTTAAACTTTTAACAAAAAATTACCATTTGTTTTAGGTATGTTATGTGTGTTATCTTTATCTTCTATTTTATATATATTTTACAGAATTTTAACATTTTTACATTATATATTTGTCTTCTTGTTCTTTGTATTTACATTTTAATTCCAAAGGTTTATCCTCCTAAATTTTTTGTGCAATTCATTTTGCATATTTTAACTAAACAAAAAAAAATGGTTTCCAAATACATATAATAACATCAGTTTTGCATCACATAGCTTGACCAAACTTTGTGGATATCTTGCGTTTGGTGTAAGGAACAAGCCTCTTGATTTTGAGGTCAAAATGTGATTGGTCAAGGTCACAGTAACTAAAAGAAAAAAAATGGTCAATAACATTATTTCTGCATTTCAAACTTGGCCCAAACTTTGTGGATAGCAAACACTTGGGGTAAGGGAGAAGATTATCCATTTGGGGTCAAAAGGTTAAAGACCAAGATTACTAACTGTAACAAGAAAAAATGTTTTTTGAACAAAAAATTCAGTTATTGACTATGTATCTTCACCAGATTTTGTGGATGACTTGCACCTTGAGTAAGAGAGAAGTTTATTGATTTTGGAGTGAAAAAGGTCAAGTTTACTGCAACTAATAGAAGGAAAAATTATTTTTGCATAATAACTATAATTCTAGATCATGGAACTTGATTAATGTTTGTGAAGGACTTGAAATTAAGGTGAGGAAGAGGCCTATTGATTTGGGGTTCAAAAAATCAAAGATTAGTCTGAATGTTGCTCAAAGAAAAATAAGTTTTTCAGAATAATTTTAAATATCTCTACTGGTCATAGACCAGAAGAACTTATGGGATGGTCTGTCATCTGTCCATCAGTTAGTACCTCCTAAACTACAAGCCTAAGTAGGATTGCGATGAAACTTTACACATACATTCATCCCATGATCTAGTTTGTTCTAAATGAAAATTGTCCAATATGGATGCCATGGCAACCATCTTGAAAATGTTGTTATTGCTACTCCTCCAGATTGGAAAATCATATTGACATGAATTTTCGCCAGAAGACTTTTCATGATGTCTAGTTGGTCCTAAATGAAATTGGTGTTGATCTGATATCTAATATGGCCTCCACAGTGGCCATTTTGAAAATCTTGTTATCACTACTCTTCCCGAATTGATGGTCATATCAACATGGGGTTTTCACTAAAAGACTTCTTAATGATGGACCTAAATGAAAATATTGCCAATCTGAGGTCCAATATGGCAACCACTGCAGCCATCTTGAAAATCTTGTCATTGCTACTCATCTTGTCATTGTCATACTGACATGGGGTTTTCATGATGTCTTGTTGGTCTTAAATAAAAATGGTGCCACTTGCAAATCCTATGTGGCCATCACAGTAGTCATTTTGAGAATGTTGTTATCACTACTCCTCCTGAATGGATGGTCATATCAGCATGGGTTTTTACTAAAAGACTTCTTGTAATGTCTGGTTGGACCTAAATGAAAATTGTGCAGCTCAGACATCCAATATGGCTGCCACAGTGGTCATCTTGAAAATCTTGTTGTCACTACTATTCATGAATGAATTGGTCATATCAGTATGTGGTTTTGACTGAAAGACTTATGATGTCTAGTTGGTCATAAATAAAAATGGTGCCAATCTGACCTTCTAGATGGCCAGTCAAATCCACATTGTGCTTTCAACAGAAGACTTCTTCTGATGTCTACTTGGTCCTAAATGTAAATGTTGCAAATCTGATATTTAATATGGCCACTATGGTAGCCATCTTGAAAATCTTGTTGTTGTTACTCCTCCAAAAGGGAAAGTTATATCATCATGGGGTTTTCACCGGAATACTTCTCATAATGTCTTGTTGGACCTAAATTAAAATGGCACTGATCTGATGTCCAATATAGCTACCATGGTCGCCAGCATGAAAGTCTTGTTATCACTACTCTTCTTAAATGGAAAGTCATTTTGAAATGGGGTTTTGATAAGAAGAGTTAATACGGTGTCTATTTGGTCCTTAATGAAAATAATGTTAACTGACTTTCAGTATGGCCATCTTAAAAATGTTATCTCTATTCCAAATGGATGGTATATCAATATGGGGTTTTCACCAATAGACTTCTTATGATACATAGTTGGTCCTAAATGAAAATGGTGCCAACCATACATCCAGTATGGCTGCCATGATGGTTGTCTTGAAAATCTTGCTTTCACCACTCCCCCTGAATGGATGGTCATATTGACATGGATTTTTCACCGAAGGATTTCTAATGATGTCTGCTTGGTCCTAAATGAAATGGTGTTAATCTAACATCCAATATGTCCACCACAGCAACTATTTTGAAAATCTTGTTATTGCTGAAGAATATCAGCGGTGGTTTCAATCCTCAGCAGCGAAAGGGAAGAAATGGTCGTAACTTCAATTCATGGAAATTCTTTCTGCCCAGGATAGCATCAGTCCTTTCAAGGGACTCTTGTGCTAGAGTAAGTTCCTTGACCAAACTTGGCACTTAGGGTAATAAAGAATCCTATAGATCCTGGGGTCTAAAGGCCAGAGGCTATAGGCATAGTACATCTAATAAAAAATATAATGGTTTTTCCACAGTAACTTTTGTTCAAGATCACATCCTTTGACCAAAGGTGCAGGTAATTGAGACCCATTGGTCAGTGATCATGCCCTACTTGTTCCTACATAAAGGAACATTAAAACATTAAACATGGGAAAGATGTATGATGTGCTGTTCACAGTACTTGTATTATGTGCTAATATGACATTGCCATAGAATAAGGCTTACTCACTTATAATGCAGGTTACTTTATGGCTTCCATGTGCAGCATTGTAAAAAGGGGTAGACTTTATATAACTCAAATCAAGTCACTTATGGCCTATTGTTGTTGTCCCTCCACCTGTTAGCACAAGCTTGTCATCACTATACTAAACTACTTGGAGGATTGCAATAAACAAATATAGTGTTGCTTGGACATCCAATATGGCCACCACAGTGACCATTTGAAAATCTTATTATTGCTTCTTCTCCTGAATGGATTGTCATATTAACATTGGGTTTTCACTAAAAGACTTTGTTTCATAAAAGAAAATAGTGCTGATCTGACCTCCAATCTGGCCCCCATGGTGGACATCTTTAAAATCTTGTTATCACTACTCCTGCTGAATGGATGGCCATATCAGCATGGGGTTTTCACCAAAAGACTTCTTTTGTTGTCTAGTTGGTTCAAACTGATAATGGTGCTAATCTGACATCTAATGTGGCTACCATGACAGCCATACTGAAAATCTTGTTATAGCTACTTTGCCCAAACGTGAAATTATATTGACATGGTGTTTTCACCAGAAGACTTCTTATGGTGTCTAGCTGGCCTTAACGAAAATAATGCCAATCTTACATCCAATATTGCCACATTGGTGGCCATGGTGGCCAGCTTGAAAATCTTGTTATCTCCATGCCTCTTGATCCAGCTGGATAGTAATATTGGGGCATTCACCCCTCTGCCTTCCGCTCCTCTCCTCAGCCCTCATTGCCTGTCTATTCCCTCATTCTTGTTTGTTCTCCAAGAATCCTCTCCCATCTCTCTCCAGATTACTAAAACACCTTATTAAAATTATGGTGTTTTATATTTATTCCACTTAATTTTCTGTTGCTTTTTTTAAATGTAGAACAAACATAGAATGTTCTTTTGTCTCAGCCTCAGCCTATTTTATTGCACAAAATGCCCTTGTGTTACAAAATGTGGACCTTCTTTCATCAAAAGTGCTCTTCCTTCCCCACCTGGCTTTACAAAAGTCCTAACTGGAACACTGTGAATGGATGGTCATATCAGCATGGGGTTTTCACCAAAAGACTTCTGATGGTATCTAGTTGGTTCAAAATGAAAATGGTGCCAATCTTACATCCAGTATGCTGCCACTGTGCCCATCTTAAAAATCTTGTTGTCATTCCTCCTCCTCAGTGGATGGTCATATCAACTTGGGGTTTTCACCAAAAGACATTTTATGATGTCAATTTGGTCCTAAATGAAAATGATGCTGATGTTACATCCAATATGGATGCCATGGTAGCCATCTTGAAAATCTTGTTATCATCCAAAAATATCAGAGATAAAGTTTCAACACACAGCAGGTAATAAAAAGAAACAGCCTTCTCTTGGGTTCCTGGAAATTCTTTTTGGTCAGTAGAGTGACAGACCCTTAAAGGGACTTTTGTTTTTATTTGGAGTCTGTATACAAGCTTTTTCTACCAACTTTAAAACATGATTAAGGAAGAACTTAAAACATAACACAAATCATATATTCACACTACACAGTTGAACAAAATGGTAGTTATATATATGTGTGTGTGTAGTTTAAACATTATACAGTGGCACTGGTATACATATATACAAATTTAGTTCCACTGAAAGTGATTTCAAAAATGAACTAAACCCACAAAGCAGAAACTAAAAATGGGAAAGTTAGGCTGAAAACAAAATGGCAGCAAAACCAGAGCAATCAAATCAGATCAGCAGATGATTTTAAAAGTAAGCAGATACACTAAACTAGCAAGCAAGGCAAAAGAATGGGATTTCATATCCAGGATCAGCTAAGGAGACATAAATCATGATATTTTCTTTAATATATCTCAACAAGCATTCACCTTTACAAATAGCAGGGCTTCCTTTGGGATATTTTTCCAGAAGGTCAATGTGACCCCCCAGACATTTTTCAAAGGGTCAAAGAGGAACAGCAGAGGGTCAGAGAGAGAAAGTAACAGGTCACAGCTGATTTTCATATGAAGTTGTTTATGTCCTTACAGGAGTGCCTTGAGAGGAAAGCTGTGCCTGTTTTTGGCTGAATTAACTTGTTCTAAGTTGGTGAAAATTGATTTTTCAGAACTGAATCAAAGATCAGCACTTTTATTTAAGTCAAATGGGTCATCTACCTGAGAGCCACTCATCTGCTAATTACATGTAGGGACACTTAATTTGGATAATACTGTATTATCTGTATGTCTTCAGCAGGCAAAAAATATTTTCTTTGCTGTCAGAAAACATTAAATTGTTTCATTTGGTGTCTGAACACAAACAGGGAATAAAATGCTTTTGCCCATACAACCAAATTAGTACTAACAATAATGTACTACACAAGAAGTAAAAAGGGAAATTATTTTATCTTTACATGTATGGTAATGATTTAAAAACATACCCTACTTGCCTAATTGTTGTATTTGATATATGTCCACCCATCAAAAAACACAACCATACATGTATTAGAGCCATGACTTGTGCACTTTTCAGGAGAAACACCATGTTGTCTCCTAATACCCTCTGCTGTATAATTAGTGATCATGAAAATCTACACTACTCAGATTTCAATACTGTGTCAAAATGAAATGAAAGTATATTCCACACTATTACAGTTTACAGTATCCTATAAATGTTGATGTCTAGAGGCATCTGGTTTAAAGTTTCCTTTTCACCATATTTGTGAAATGATCAAAGTGTATCAGTTTACAAAAGTATGATATCCTTGTGACAGGGGAAGTAACAGACCACTGGCAGTTCAGAAACTTTGGTCATATTTTTGTAGAGAGTGAGCTTGGGTGTCCGTAATGGACACTTCGATCGCAAACAAAGTACTAGATTGCGAAACCATTAACTGCACATTTTGTATTAAAATGGATAAATCTAAAATATTTAGAAGCACATTTACATACCTCAAATATACTTCAAAGTTAAGAGGTCATTGTACTACATGTAATGTTATTTAATTACTCACCTGCCACCTCTGTGGCAAACAATATGTAGGTGAGACCAAAAGGGAATTCCAAGTGAGAATTAAAGAACACTTAAGGGGCATCCGTAATAAGAAGGAGACCCCAGTGTCTAAACATTTTAACCAACCTTACCACAATATTAATTGTATTCAGTATCCAATAAATTAAATCATCCAATCTGATCCAGAGCTCAATAGTAGCAACATTAATCAGAAAGATAGAGAACTTTATTAGATATACCAATTACATACTCTACAGCCTGTAGGGATCATTATCTCTATTTAAACGGGAGCTCAGGCATTTCAAACCTACTGGTATTCATGTCTGATTGAAATGAACTTTGTCTCTGTTTAATTACTGGCAAACACACTGGGACATTTGCTTGAAAATGAGACATCAGGTTTCCATAGAATATATTCAAAAACATAAGTTCACAAAAATGTATTGCTAAATATTGTCCAAAAATTACAAGGCATTAAAAAATTATTTTTTTGCAAGTAAATGTTGGTATCCAAAAACAGACGAGATTTGAAGATATACAGAAAATAGAGCAGTAATTTTAGGTAACCATTTTCACTGGTTTTGTTACATTTCATCCTTTGGATTAGTTGTATCTTCAGTGGATTTTTCAGAATTCACGGAAGCATTGCATATACAGCAGGAAAATATTGATTTGTTCTTTGTGTCTTAATGGCTATCCATCTGTTCTGAGAAACTTGTTAGCACAGTTGTGCACATTTGAATTTTAATATGGATATTTGTATACATATGTATATGATGTGTTTAGATTTTCAGGACATTACAGTAGTTTATTCAACTTTTGTTTATGGTGAGGGTGATACTTCTTATAAATCCATACCAAGTTTTGTTGGGAGTTGACAGATTTCTATTTTTTGTTTTCATTAATCAGGACTTGAAGGAGATGTTTTTCTTTATTCCCTCAGCTGCCCAGAGAGTTGTTGGCCGCAGTTCCCACCAGTTTTCAGGCCAGACATTGACTGTGACACTGTACAACCTTCCACTAACAAAACCTTGCTATGACAACAGAGTCCTTGTCTATGGACTGAAGAGTGATGTGACAGAAGAACTTTTAACAAACTTCCTGGTGACAGAAACTGGGGCAAAGGTCACAGAAATCCTTTATGGGGAAGAAGAGGGGAAAGTTGTTATAACATTCTTAAATTATATTGGTAATGATTTTGAAAAATTCATATCTTATAATTTTGTTGAAATTAGAGTGATTCAGTGCACTCATTATGGCTTAGCATATCTCATAGCCTAACGTCATGAACAAATGAAATTCTTGGTCCAGCTAGTGATACTCTCACATGGTGGTTCTTGTATCAGAAAAAGTAATATTTTGATACAATGAGAAAATCAGACAACTTTTGAGTATGACATAACTTCACAGCTAGCACATCCAGTAAAATCTGTCTTTGTGAACATCTTTATATAAAGGATAATTTTCATGAACCCATTAAGTTTGCTTACATAATGCACCTTTTATATCTATATAAAAGACACATGTTCAAAAAAAGACAACATTTTGTCGTCCCTTATGTGACTTTTATAGACTGATTTCACTGTATATTATAATATCTTACAGACACATTGATGACTATTCTGTAATATTTCAGTAACTGTTTAATACCTATTCACTAGAAGTCAACATACAGCCTATCTGCTGATACAATAGCATTCAAAAAAGAATCGTTGCTAGTGGCTTGCTATGTATATACACATGTACATGGACCTCAGCAATCAAAGTGGAAGTGTGGCAGACACTGACTGTTGTAATAGACCTATAGATGCTCTGCCTTCTCATTTTAATATCAGCAGATGTTTTTATGAAAATTTTCATACATACTTCAACAATGCTTCCGGGTAGCTATGGATATTTTTACCAGAATTGGGAAGAAAAAAAGTTATAACAAGATGATTTTGTATGGATTTTGTGGGGAATTTTCCTTGGATGTCCAAGTTCAGTCACTGAGGACTTGGCTCAGATAAACAAGTGGCACAAAGGTCATTGTGTAATAACAGTTAGTTGAATAATATTCTAATTGGTAAGTAGTACCCTGTGTTCACAGATAAGCAGTGAATGACTGGGCAGAAGACATCAAAGGTGATATTAGTTACTTCAGCTCTGCTGAGAAAACTTACAGGCCATCCTATGGCTAAATACCACACGTCCATATGAGACTACCTCACCAATTATAACAAGGAGTAGATGTCAGCTTTACAAGCATGTGTTGGAACTTGTGTGATAAAATTGCTGAGATAGATTTTTAATGATAACCAATGAACATATTTTTAAAAAACACCTGTGAGAGTTGTCATGAAGCTAGCATACATTCACAACAGTAAACAATTCACATAGAAAATGCACTGAATGCTTTTCTTAATAAGAACTTTAGTAGGGATCTTGTTTGTGATCTTGAAGTAGCAGACTCTTCAGTTTTGTACAACTTTATGACTGGTTTAAAGTATAATGCCTTATAAAAAAATTGCTATTTTTAAGAAACATAATCATAAAAAATGGATGCATAGTGGTCTAAGCCAATTTTTTTTTATTGCATTAAGGATAAGGATTACAGAGAAATCTGTTTATAAAGGACAGTCAATGGACATAACAAAATTGCCCTGTGTAGATAGGTGTTCTTTAAATATTCTGTGCTTTACATTGCATACAGTTATGAATCAGAGTGTTGCATAAAATGTAATAAAGTAGAGGTTCCTATGGATAATAGGATCATGTTAAAAAACAATTACTGCACTATTACATTCAATAAGATTTAAAATGTTAGACTCTTGTAGCAGTGAAACTAAACAATGAAATGCACAATAATTTTTAAATTAAACAAGAATTGTATTGAAAATGTTAATGCACTAACATGCACTAGGACTTCTAATTTTTGTCATCAAGAGATAATGTCAAAATTAAAATTACAACAAAAAAAAAAAGGTTGGCACAACATTATTTGATTCCAACAGTTGGTAGTGATTTGGGGCAAATTATAAATGCTAAATTGTCAGTTCTTATTTGTAACCTACACTTTTCCTGTAAAAAGCAAAGATTGCACCACATAAAAGCTTATGCCTTGTAATGCTAATCTATCTGTACTGGAAATAGACAAGTTCAAATGCATTACTGACCTTTACATAAATTGTCTTTACTACTTTGAAATGTAAGGACTTTATTTGAGAACACTATTAATATTTATACTAAATATGGACCAGTTCTAGTTCTCCATACTTCCTTATGAACCATTTAATTTACAAGATAACCATTTTGTTTATCAGTAGGATACCCATTACCATAACTGTACTATCTTCAATCTAACTGATGTCCACTAAGAACTTAACTGTCAAAACAAGCAGGGCTTCATAAATCTGTGTACATTCAGTAGTGCCTGCAGCAACATGCAAGGGACGGAAACCCACACACGTTAGGTCATAATGTCTGTTATACACAACTTTGTTGACTGAAAAACACTGCTATAAACAGGATCTACTATATGGAGGTGTTTGCTATGGCAGCTTACACTGTATTTTACTTAGCTTTATAAATATTTTTTATTGTATGCAAACAAACTGACAGACTCTCTTTTTTGTAAATTTTGAAGTATGTATTTTATGAATTTTCATTTTTCAGTACAGAATAATAGCCACTAGAGTCATTCAGCAACTTTAAGGCCTCTTGTATTGTGTACATTTTGAAATCCATAGACAAGTGATAAAATCTGCAGGACAAGTGATTTTTTTTACAAATCAGTTGAAGTTACATTTGCACAAATTATTTGTAAGTGGACTAAGTCATTTTATGATAATAGTCCCCTTTTTCATGAATATAGCATGCTAGCTAAGGCTCAGCATTTTGTAGCACTGGACATAAAAAATTAAAGAATAGAAAAATAGTTGTATGAGATTGACGAACATGAGAATGCCAAAGCCTTGACAAAAGCAGTTTATATCCCTATTAACTTTATCACAATATGTGTAGGTCAGGGATATGATGTTTCAAAAATCTATTCAGTATTATTTATATTACATACCAATTAGTATAATTGCTAAATGTTTCCTGACATCACACAAAGTTGAAGCATTACATCTGAGTCATTCAAAAGTATTTGAGGTCATATATTACCACTGTTCTTAACATAGCAGTTTTTCAACACAGTATTGGTGAATTTTGTAAAGAGATTAAGAAAAGCTTAGTTTGATATGAAATTTGTAAAACTGATAAAATAATTTCAACTTGTCCTTGCCAGGGTTCACTGGACCTTCAGTCGCTCAGTGGTTAGTGTTGCAGGACTTAGTGGGTTGTTGGTTTCAGTCCTGCCCAGACCAGGCCCCACTTTCATAAACAAGTTCTCAAACTCCTAATCAAACTCAAGTCTGATATTTAACTCAAATGATGCCTCAACTTTGAGATTTTCTCAAAATAATTTTCACAAGCTTAAAGCTCAACCCAACTTTGAGATTTTTGCTCAAATATTTGAGTCTGCTATCACCCAGTCTCAACTTTGATATCCATGATCATAGTGACTGTCCCATTTTGTCATCCACTTCCATGTTTTCTCTCCAGATATTTCAAAATAAAGTCAGTCTCATCAAAGGAATTCTTGAGATTTAATATATACCGGTCAAAATTAATATTGCAGAGTTCTGGAAGGGGGTGGTGGGTGGGGGTGGGGTGGTGGTAATGATGGCCACATAAGAGAACACACATTATGCTATTCATTTTATGAAATTTAATAACACATATGGATAATTGTGTGCGGATTCAGTTTTGTGATACGCTCTGCAGCCTGTTTTGTGAAATGTACATCAAATGAGGAGATAGAGAGTGTGTGTGTACAAACTTAGAATTTTATGCTAGTTGACAACTCTTGCAGTTGCTGATATTATCATAGGATCTAAACTATATTTACTCTAATGAATCCCACTATTTTCCAGTCATCATCTGTTCACAAAAGTTGTGTACATAAAATTTACATGATTACATTCAACAGAACTTGCAAATAAAAAGAGGCTCAGGGTGAGTCCATTTGGTTCAGGTTTTCCTTACTAATGTTGTATCTATTGACTTACATATTACGGCCCTTTTTTATCGTCATCTATCCAACTCCCTTTTTCTCTCCTAGATCCAGTCTTGCATGTTTTGCATACTATTTGAAAAGGAACCAACAGTTAGATTTGTCTTTAGCAGTCATGAAGTAATATTTAGTGGATCAGATCAAAACTTTTCATGGAGTATATAAAAATGAATTTCGAATTTATACCAAATGATGTGATACTGTTTTCTGGACAAAGAGTGAGAAAGAGGGAGAGATGGCAGCATGCATGTTTTCAGGTATTGTAATATGCCATAAGGGAAAAATCAGGGTTAAAGTGTAATATGTACTCAATCAATAAAGTTTACTTTATTTATTACATCTGTAACATTTGGCCCACCAATTTAGGAGAAATCAACTTTTAATTTCTCATTTTAATAGCAGTAATACATTACCAGTTTAATAGACCTGACAGCACTAACATGGCAATAACTAGAAGTACCAGTCACACATCACAAATGCGCATTCACCAGAAGGAAATGGCAAACCTCCTCCATCAGAAATTTTTTTTTTTTTTAGGGAGGTAAAACTAATTTAATTATATAATACATATCTGCAACTATTGCATTTCTTTCCTTTCTGGGATGCATAGTCCCTCGTCCACTCATCTACATGATTCTACATGGTTCCTTCCTCCAATTAGTATTGGAAGGTTCTAGAACTGAGAAGAACAAGATGCCAATCTGACTCCATTGTCACAGCCCACATATGGGTTACTATTCTGTTTCGCTTGGACCTAGAGCACAGGACATCAGAGCAAGGTGGGAGGAGGGAATCTAAGCAATAATAGCAGGTAAGTATTACATAATTAAAATTGGTTTTACCCCCCCCCCCCCCCCCCCCCCCATAAAAAAAACCATTTTAATAGCAGTAATACATGACCTATTGATTGATGAATTTACCAGTTAGGATGGAGGCTAATGGCGTAAACGAATCTGGTAAAAATGTATTGTACTAACCCTTACGGTAGGAGTGTTCACGGTGACTGTAAGCTGGTAGAAGGTTGAACCACTTGTTGTGCCATTATTATCTGGCCCAATGAAAAAATATTTTTATACTTGTGCACCAAAGAATGAACTTCCAAGTAAAATGAGAAGCTCTTATAACAACATCCAAAGATGAGTGATTCAAATAGGTCCAAGACTGATTCAGATAGGTCCAAGATGTATCACTAGCCCTAACTTCATGTGCTTTAATTCTCATAAAAAAAAGCACCAGCTTAGTGAGGGATGGATAAGGTTTCTTGATGGTGGTGACAATCCACCTGGACATAGGAGACACCAAAATATCCGAGGAACCCATTATCAGTAGGAAGAGATGCTTCTGATCTATTCTTCTGATAGTTTGTGAGAAATGGAGTTAATTCAGTTGTCCCAGAGTACCTATTCGGTGTCAAAATGGCTCAACCCTGTGACAGACCTGCCAACCCTTATGATTTTACTGTATGAGTCTTATGGAAATGACCCTTAAAATACGGTCTTGCGGAATAATAGCAAAAATTAAGGAAATATGATTGTTGGGGTAAAATCCGGATACTGGCGTGTCCATGTTTGATTCGGATCTGGTTTTCATATTAGAATCAATGGAGTCAGGGAACCAGACTAACTTTATAGGAGTACCTCAGACTCTTTAAACTGCACATAGTTTTTCATGCAAAATGTCTACATGAGCAAGCTGTTACTTATAGAATTTTTTAAAAATTGCATCCAATGAACGATACACATTCACGAAAGGGACAATAAGCCTCTTAAATAGTTTAAATAGTCAGCACAGAAGAATAAAAATGAATATTCAGAATTCTTGGGGAAAAAGCCAACAGGGCAATGATTAAGTTTATTGGACATCATGTGCTGATTTGAGTATGTCTTGTGGCAGGAGAGGATGATTGCTGTTGCAATGTGAAATTGATTATGTCAAGTTGAGAAATAACAAGAAGCCATTGAGCTCCTTAGGATTTGGAACTGCAGTTTGTGAAACTGTACTGGAGGTAATTAAGTTCTAAGTGTACTTTACAAACATTTTAGTTGAACATAATGTTTACCGTCGCTTCATCAGTCTCCAATTACACTTCTGAACTTTTTAAATGCATGTTATCCAACTTGACAATATCAGTAAATGATATTTTATTACACCTTACTGAAAATTGGTCTGACGTACGGAAAAATATTTGACTGCCTTACTGAGAAGGTCTTGTTAGGGTCGGCAGGTCTGCTGTGATAATAAAATTTTGCCCTGTATCATCAGAATTTGAAAATTGGTACAATACCGTAGAATTTGGTGAAGATAAATATAGTGATAAAATATTTGAAGGTCAGATTTCACTTTTAAAAACATTTTCAGTATTTCCATGGAAAATTTGTTCATAGCATTTTTCTAACAGAATTTAAATATCAGTGATATGTTACCTGTTGCTATTGCATAGTTTACCTTTTCCAGGATAGAAATTACCCTTGTTCATATAAAGAGAATTCATCATCCCATAGGGTGACTTTCCAGAAGTTTCTGGAAGTTGAACCTATGACCTGGCACATGCCCAGTAGTCCTCACCCTTTTTCTGGACAGCTCCATGTTTAGTGGATGTAAATTATGCTCTATGAAAAAACTGCTTTTGCTTCATGGCATACAGGGCAAATTGGTCATTTTTTTATGTGTGCATCATATTTATGGAGTATATTTTACCCTCTGATCAAGTGTTATTCCCGAATCAGAAATTAGCTCTCTGGAGAGTTTTTGACATTTTAGGTTACGTTTATCCATAACCTTGCCATTTAGTTTATCCCCCCCCCCCCCCCAGGGCATTAGGGTAAATTTTTTGTTGTGACTTAATTAATTTAAGTTCATTTTCTGGACTTTGGATAGGTATTTAGTCTCCCTGTCTTTGTTGAATTGGTTTGTAGCCTCCTTTTTCTTAATTTTGTTGAGATACGATTCTCCGAAATTGACATTCTGTTCTATATCATTTATGCTGAGTTGAACTCACAGAAGGGGGTCTCACACCAACATTCATTTTCTATTGTGTGTTCAGTTGTACGCACACCCATATTGTTTATATAATATTTAAAGGACAGTATTCCATTTTAACCTTGCTGGTTGTAGTTTTTTTGCTATTCTTTGTCTACAGTACTCTAAAGTATTGCTGATGTCTTTGTCATTGGAATATTAGTTTTGTTGCTGTTTTAATTCATATTAAATAGAGATTTACTGGGCTGGTAAAGTATTGCCATTTTAATTTGCGTTCAGTCTAGTTTGAGGCAGGTTCTCATAGATTATATTCATAGATTATTGTTCTTGTTTTCAGAGTTTTCTTTTACAGCAATATCTAAGAGACAAAGTGTTGGGAAATGTGGGCACAAGAAAACCCTCTTGGACACACCTCACCTGCCTTGCATGTACTAATTGTATAAGGACAGACTTGTCAGACAAGTTGTGGGACCTCACTGAAAGCAGATGGACATATAAGGGGAGGAAGAAAGGGCCTTCCTTTTCATCATAAGAGTTTTCAGGTTTCACCATCTCTGGGCCTCTCAGGGTAGAAGGGCACTCCTAGGTCCCAGGAGTATATAGGATCAGTCTCTTCAGAGATTTTTAAGGCCAATGGGGCCCCTTCCAAGGGAGGACATAAACAGGTGGAGAGTGAGTTGCGCATCCCATGAGGGAGGAGCAGCACCATCTCCAATCCCATAGGGTAGAGAGCATGTTGCACCCCCCACCCCATCCCCCATGAGGGAGAAGCAGCATCCTCTTCTGGCCCACAGCTCGGTGATGACTGAGAGTGAGTTGCGCACACACTCCCCACATGGGGGAGGAGCAGCACCTTCTTAGATCCCAAAGCCTGTTAGTGGCCACAGGATTGGGCCATGCTGTGAAATGGTAGAGCTACGATCCAAGTCTATAAGATCTGAGGAAGGGTCTTTCTATGGATCAGAGTCACCTGACAGGTCATTGACCAGTCACCAGGGAGGGTGATTGAGCAGAGGTCACTGGTCTATGAGTACTGGTTGCTGGTCCATGGAGCCCCTCAGTACATGGATAGGGATCCGGTTGAGACCCTTACCTTTTCCAGGCAATCGTTCAATCCTGCTAGGGACTAGGAGTCGGCGTACAGACTAGGGAATGGGATTGGATCTGTATGCCCCCCCTCCCTCGTTCCTATTATCCCACCTAATCTCTACATGATGTGGGGTTATCCTATGTAGGGAAGTGATTGGATCTTCCTTTTTATGCAGTCATGGACTTCAGGGCCCTGGCCCCACACTAGAGAGGTCGATGTTGAAGTCTGTGGGCTGACATCATCCTCTCATACAGTAGAGACTTAAATGAGGGAAGGGGGCTGACCCTCTTCTCCCAAATGTCCAGGAAGGTCAAGACTTGCTCTCATTCTCTGGCTGAATCTGCCACCAGGGACAGTCCCCTAGTTTCGTGTGAGGAGTTACGGGATGAGGTTTCCCTAATCACCAAAACTCTCTCACAACAGAGAGATACCTGACAACAGAGTCCTACCTCCCAGGAGTGAGAGCAGGACAAAGACATCTTGTCAGTCCTCTTAGACTCTTATGTGTTCAACACAGAACAGGCTGAGGTGACTCCTCAACCCTGCTGGTTCCCTGTCTTTCCCCAACTGTTGTCACAGACAGAGGAGGAGGAAGAGATTCGGCCCTTTGATAAGGCGGTCAACAAAGTTTGCCAGCCCCCTCCCCCCCACCCATTTCCATCAGCCTCTTGATGTCCAAGCCTGAAGCAAACACATTCTCTTTTGATGATCATGTAATTTTCCTTATACTTTAGCATTAAGTGTGGTGATATTGTAATACCCACCAACTGTATTTTCCATCCATATATCTTTCCTAATCTTCTGCATGGAAAATCATTAAAAGTGGCAAGGGATTGTGGTTTGCAGATTAGTGTGGAATGAGGATGCAAAGCAGATGGACATGAAGCACAGGGTTACCCAGAACATCCTAAGCCAACCCATAAGCAGCTAGGGTTAATTAGAATTTCTTTGACAAAGTACTATCTCCAGGAACTCCCTGTCTTTATTGTTACTACAATGACAAGGTGGTGTCTAATGATATGACCTTGGTGATGACCTTTCATTAAAATTATGTAGGGCCCTCTATCACTTGTCTCACTGTCAGAAAAGATAGAGTTGTATTCGAAAAAGATGCACTCTGTCACATCGCAGTAATCAGTCAGAAAAACAAACAGTGAACCTGTATGTTACATAGGGCATGGTATTTGTGACTGTTGGTGAATGTGTTGGCAGGCGTGTTGAAGACCGTGATATTTCTAGATCTAGTGATATCAAGCAAACTGATGCCTTCTTTGACATCATAGAGGAAATATAATGTCGCTATACCCAAAACTCCAAGACTCATAAGATTTTCTCCTGACAAAGATCTGCGAGGCTCAAACCTCCTTACGGTCAGAGGCTGAACAGCTGTGCACTTTGTACAAAAAGTACAAGCGTGCAGTAAACGCAGTGGATGGTGTTGACACTACAATGACAGCTGAATCTCTGGGCACCAATGTGGCGGATATTGGAATATTGTCAACAATCATTGCTTCCCCAGTTGCGATTGAGATGAGATCAAAGCTTTGAGCTATGGTTTGATTTCTGTTATTGGAAATTTTATCAGGTAGCGACAGTCCACAAAAGCCAAAAAGTGTGATGAAATCCACATCCTGACTGAAACAAAGCTCAACCCAGTTGCAGACCACATATCTAATGCTGTATGTGACAATGCCATCTCTGAAGAAGAGTTCATGCTTATCCTCAATGAAGTCAGCAAACACACAACCATAAAATATGTACTGCATTGCACAAGGCATAGACTTCGGTTTTAATCAACGAAGTGGCAATAAACAAACTAATTGCCCACAGAAGAGCCAAAGTATGCGAAGAGATCATAAAAAATCTTGCTGGAAATTCATAATAAACTGTGTGTTGACTGTCGGAATGACAACAGCAGCTTTCTGACTTGAGTCCTATTCCCAGCAACCTCCAGCAAACGATGTGGGTATTTAGTAACCGGCAAACAAAAAAATATGTTGCCAAAGTGGCCTATTTTTTGCATTTTCACCTGTTTTTGTAAATTTTAAGAATGATAGCTGCCTCATGTGCTCTCACCCTCATCTGATATGGCCTGCAGATCTGCAGTAGAAAGTCGTGAACTGCCAATGCTACTGTCAGCATAACTGCTTTGATGTTGTAAATTCCAAAACCAACTACAAACAAGGCTGTCACAGTCAAAGTCACCAAAGGCACAAAGGCATAAATAAGAAACTGTCTGGTGCACATTTTAAACATAATACTATGACATTTCTAAATAAAACTTTAATTTACATATTTTATGCTGTACCTATATCGGTATATTCAGTACAGTGGGACTACAGGAGGAAACTCCAAGAGTGGGTTGAATAGATAATTACAATGAGTATTACAAACACTATATGCAGAGCTAAGTCAGCAAGGCTTTACAGATGAACCAATACTAAACCAAGAGCTATTCATTGATAAAAATTAGTATGCACATAATAAAGGCAATAAAGTAATAAATTGCAGGCAAAATGTAAGTTCAGGCTTACAAACAGATACCATGCAGATGTTAGTGCGCTACTTTTCTTTGAAAAAATTAAACTTGATGACCTTCATATTCAGAGCCTTGTTACTCTATATGATGCACTACTTAACAGCACCATCTCAAAACGAAAGTTCGCATGTGCCTTAAATGAACACAAAAAGATTGTCAAGCAGCTGTTGAAACAAAAAATCAATGCCCTGCTCAACAAGCAAACAACCTAATTATTTAGTGTCTCTACAGTCTGCACTATGTTCAAGGGAGCTCAGCCAAACTCTCACTTTACTACTACTTCATCTCATCTGGAACTAATGCAGCTTATTACTGCAGAAGCAGGTAAACATTCTTTTCATGCACAGGTGAGTAAACATCCGATTGATGCAAACAGTAGATTATAGCATTCTGTGTGTGTGTGTATAGTAGTATTCTTTCTATTTCCATGACCATGTATTTGCCAAAGTATTGACATGTGACTGAAAAGGACCAAAAAAAACAAAGCTATAAAGGCTAATCGTTACGAGATAATCTGCACATATCTGTCTTTCCATTCATCAACCAGACACATCTATTTTTGGCAAGAAACATTTTCACCACTGCTATTAAAGTGTCCTATTGAAGTGTAGTCGTTCCTCAGTTTCATTTCATTTTGAAGTGAGCGAGTGACAGGACTGTATTATAAAACTCCTAGTTTGAGCTGGCCTTATAAGGAGGGCAATATTTATTTTTAAAAAACAGTGGAGTATTGCTAGAGACTCAGGCCAGCGAGAGAGTTGGGCCATCCCTATGTGCTCTAATGAGATATGTAGTTTTTGGACATATGCCTGTTTTTGTTTTACCTTTGGTAGCTGTGGCAGGATGTTTTAAAAATAGAGGATGATCATTTGTTGGCTGTTTTGGGGGGGGGGGGGTTGGAGGATTGAGGGCAGCTGGCTTGGCTCCCAATAACTTATTCTGTTCACCCTCCCTGCTGCTACATATATTAGATTTCCTTTGTTATCATGGTTCATCTCTCCTCCATGCGTTCCTGTTCCTCCTTCTCCTTCATCATCATCATTTTCGTTTTCTTCTTCCTTTTCTTCTTGCCATACCCTCAAAAACACTTTGAATTTTAAATATTCTTTTTTTCATATTCTTGATCTTTTCAGACACTATTAACAGCTGTATATTTTTTCTTTTGACAAATCTTCTTGGAATGTGACAGTAACAGCAGAGTTTTCTGATAACTTACCGCAGCTAAAAAGCATGAACTTCCCAGACCAAGTAAACTGTGCATCATTATAAAGAAAATCATGCAAACCAAAAAGAGCTAGGCTGATTAATGGCTAAAGAAAAGTTTTGACATTTGGTTGACAAATTAATAAATGTAGGGAAGCATATTTAAGGAGAGCTGCTTTTCATCATAGAAAATAAATGTTGACCTAATCTTCAAGTGGGAAACAGCTTGTTGACAAATTGAAATGGGTGAGTTTTATGAAAGCCACTTGAGTAAATTTTTAAACTGATCAAAATTTCAAGGATTTGAGGATAAGTTAGAGCATGCTTTATGCAAGCATGACCAGGTGGGCTGCCATGGTGTTTGTTTCTTGGCAAGGTACTTGACTTCCATTGTCTTGGCTCTAAACTTAGACATTTATGTACTGATGTGCCATCAAACACCAATCAATCAATGACCAAGGCTCACAAAACAGAATTTAACCATTTTTTATAAACTTTCTATGACATGAAGAATTAGATATGATTTTATATAATATTGAATTTATGTAAAAATATTACAGGTGACAACGTTTTTTGTGATGGACACATAATTCTACTTATTCTTGCTAGGTTGATATTGAAAGAGATTGGCAACTTAATTTAGAAAGGAAATTTAACAATTCTTAACAGTGAAAGGGTGTGTATATTTCTACTAAGTACTTGTTATATGATTTTGGAGTAAATTGTTCTCTTGAGACTTTGTGAGTGGGACTATTTTTTAATTTTCTTCCAGATTTTGCTGCACTTCAGAAAGCATGCAGAGAAACAAGAATAAAAAGCACATTTATTCAGGTTGCCAAAGTTGCTATTTCTAATTGCATCCTTGTGTGGAACTTACAACTGTCAACATCCTGTGATGCCATACTGTTCTATTTCGAGAACAAGAGAAGAAGTGGTGGGGGAGAAGTTGAGAGGGTTGAACTGATGCCAGAGGAGAGATACTGCCTGGTTTATTTTGAGGATAATAGTGGTACATATGTACTGTGTGTCTTGTTAATTTAGCATGATTGTACATGGTTAAGTACAACTAATGGCCTAGGGGCACCCTCTGTTTGCAGTTATTTTAAAACATTTTATTATGATGTTGGTAAACACAATTTATTATTGTTTGTGTATTTTTCTATACATGAAACATAACTTTATCGTAGGACTGATATAACAATAATTAGATGCATTATTGACTATAATTTTGCCAAAAACATACCATGGATTTCTTTATTTTCATGGGTTTCAATTTTTGTGGTTTGCAATAAATTGTATCTGCACCTAAATTCATTGATGAAGAGGATGTCCTTTTGTTCCACAGTAGGATTATTGTTTATTGAGTCTTTAAATTCATGGTTTGTAGCAACCATGAAATTCATGAAAATTGGTACCCTATGAAAAATTATCAAATACCAGTAAGTGTCCTTAATATTTATCATAAAAATTTAATAGAAATTGTTATAAGCCTCATAAAAAAACTCTAATTTGTTCCAGAAAACAATCTCACAAACACAAAGCACAGATTTTTTTCAAGTTTCGTTGCAATTGATTTTAAAGGTTTTAATATTTTAAAATTATTTACAGAAATATGATCTTTCATTGAAGTTCCAGCTTACAATATGATTCTTAATCATTTTTCAGTCATTGACAGAGTGCTGAATCAGACACACAAGATTGATGGAGCTGATGTTGAAGTTCACATCCACCATGAGTGTCTGGGGAGAAGATCTTCAACTAGTAGATCTCATTTGTACCCCAAGATGTCTAATTTAGGAAATAAAGGTATTCACCTTGTGTAAATGATTTTTCGGGTATAAGAAATATATCTCTAAATTAGGCTGAATTAATGTGCTTTTTGAATTAATAATTGTATCTGCTTGATACATATATGTGATTTCTCTGGATTTTCCAGGGGTCACCCAGAAAACATGTAAAACCTCTGATCTCCTTGCTGGAAGACTTAATTTCCCATTTTTGGACTCTTTCAGGCATTTTATGAAACTTGTTGATGTATTTAATGTATTTCAGCTAAAAGAAAAACCTCAAATATCAGGCTATACATTTTTGTTTCAGTAAAAAGTTGAGTTTTAGGATGTGTTACATCAGTAATCAACCAATTGTTATTAAATACTACAAAGCAAAATATACTGTTTACCATTTTTTTCTCATTAACCAATACACGGATATGCAAGGCATTTGGTTTAGCAGAACCATAATGGCAAATCGAATACCATTTCAAAACTTCATTGGAATTGAGTATAATAGCTCAGCTAAGAAACTGACCATTATAATATCTTTAGGGTGCTAATTAAACAGATTAATTGCCTTACCCATTCACATAAAAGAAGTCCTTTTTAAATTAAATACCAGTATGTAGAAAAGCTTGGAGTCCTGAAATGTGCTTGGAGTCCTGAAATGTGCTTGGAGTAAATAATCTAGACCAAGAAGATTATTAAAAATTATACACCTTTTAAACAAGTTGAAAACAGTTTTCTTTATATATTTCAAGATGTACAGTCATCTTAACTAAAATATCGCTTTTTCTTGGGCATGCAGATTGAGTTCTTTGCAGTTACATTTTACTTATATTTGTCTGTATTTAGTGATATCTGACTGGGTTAGATAAACGGATAAAAGAGTATCTTACTTATGGATTTCACAACCCACTACTCATTCATTTATAATTTTTTCCATAAAGTTTCAAGAAATCATTTTTTTTTAAAAATCTTTGTTTTTGTCTTTTTATTTAAGTTTTGAACTGATTTAAATTTTGGCAACAACAAGCTGTGATGGGAATATGTTGAGAATTGAGTAAAAATTTCCTGCATTGCACTGCAAATATCCTGTACTATAAACACAAATCTCCTGTATTTGCACTTTGAACTTATCATTTATACATGCAGAAAATACAACAGTGAAACCTGCCAATAAAAAAAAAGGTAAGGGACCAAAACTTATTGTCTTTTATGGGCAGCATAAATAAGCAAGTAAAATTAATTAAAAAGGAATTAATAAATATTGATCTTTAAAAATAGGTGTCCTTTACATAGAGGTGCTACTAATGAAGTTTTTGCTCTACTATGTGAAAAAAGTAGGATGTATTTATAAAAATGGTATAAGTAGTTTAAGTTTCAAATGGACTTTTACAGAAGATAACAAAAATAATCACATATGGATATACATTACAACACTTGGAGGATTTTTATTTTCAAGAATTTTGTACTTGCATTATTTTTATTTCATGCCCATGGCATTGCTTATCAAGTTGCTATCAATTAACACTTTTTTTCAGATAAGGCTGGATCTTAAATTTTTTAACTTGAGAAAGATAACTGACAAGGTCTTAAATATCATTTTTGAAATAGCTTTTTGCCATGACCCAGTAGGGCATGCACATAATAACTTTTGTTCAATGGTAATGAATCAATCCTGATGATTGAGACAAATTATTGTACATGTAGCAGTGATTCTCCACAATAACTTGCTTAAATGATTATTTAAATAATTGAGAAGACATTTTTTTTTTATGTCGCCAGCATATATTAAGGGAAGGGGGTATATAGTGTTGCTTTTTTAAATGGCTCATCTTCTGTACATTCACATTTAGTTTCTGTTCATTAGCTTGTCAGGCTTGCATGAATCAAGGCCAAGTTGCAGATTGGTTGTAAGGCAGGTGTAATAGGTGAAGTTTGATTTGTAGTAGCATTATTAAACTGTTACTTTTTTTAATGACTTGTTGCTTGTTTTCCTGTTTATAACTTTAGAATGACCAAACAGATTGAATTCAACAGTATCAAGGTCAATTTCAGTTTTCAATGTTTCGTACAAGTTAAGTTACTTGGAATGGCTGGATCTTAACCAAATTTTGGAATGCAGACTAAATTGATAAGGCCTCAAAATAATTTAAGTTTCAGCCTTTAATGTCTTCATTTAGAGGAGTTATTCCCTTAATTGCCCATTGTCATGACTTTAATTTCCACTATGTATTTTTATCAAGGTTTGTTGGATTTCAATCAAATTTGGTTTGCATCCATATATTGATGAGACCTTGAATGAGCAATTTCCAGCATTTCACAACATCATTTACAAGAGTTGTGGTCCCTGGTTGCCTATTTCAGGAGCATAACTTTACTAAAGATTGTTGGATCTCAACCAAATTTGTATTGGAGCTATATTTCAATGAGACCTTAGGTGAGTTCGATTTCCAACATTCCATAACATCATTTACAGGAGTTATGTCCCCTAGTTTCCTGTTGTCCTCATTTTCATTCTGAGCAAAAGTTTGTTAAATTTCAGTCAGATGGATCTTTTCTAAATTTGCTTTAAGGCCTGAGCTTGCTCTTTTGTATAAAAAAGTCTTTTCCTGTGTGCCAAAAGATATGACATTTTACAGACTTACCAGATAAACTTGTCATCTTGAAAATTGGAGCAAAATAATAGCTGTTGCTTCTGTAATATTATGGCTTAAAGTTACTGTATATTCATATAATTTGGTCCATGTTTTGGGAACATGTCCTGTATGTCCCAAATTACATAACATGATGAAACTACTCATAACGGATCTAAACTGATTGTCCTGATTAGGTGCTAAGCATGGTTTATTGACATGTCAGAAAGGTCTTTTTGTATGTACCCTTATATTGATGAAACCTAAAAAATGAGTTTGATTTACAGCATTCCATGGCATCACTTATATGAGTATTGGCCCTTGATTGCTCATCTTGTAACTTTGATTTATGCAGCATAACTTTATCAAGGATTGTTGGATTTCAACCAAAAAAGCATGCATCTTTATATTGATGAGACATGAATGAGTTCAATTTATAGTGTAACATGCCTACATTTAGAGGGGCTATCCCTGATTGAATGTTCTTTTTACTTTTCTTTCCCAACATAACTTTACCAAGAATTGCAGCTTGCTATTGATGAAACCTTTGATAAAGTTGTTTTCCAGTGTTCTGAGGCATCATTTACAAGAGTCATCTCCCCTGTTCACTTATTTTGCAAAACTTTGATTTCTACAACATAACTATACCTAAGATTGTTGGATTGCAACAAAATTTGGTATGCAGCTTTATATTAATAAGTCCTCAAACAAGTTCAATATCCAGGCTTCAGTATTATGATTTAGAGGAGTTATGGCCCCTGATTTTACATTCTTCTCTACTTTGGTTTTCTCAGCATAATTTTGCTTTGGATTGTTTGATTTTAACCAAATTTTGTTTGCAGTTTTTATATTGATGAAACCTCAGATGAGTTTAATTTCCAGTCATCTACTTTCTATGAGAATTGTTGTAATGATACAATTTGTGTAACCCCGTACATGGGTAGCTGTGGATCAGGGTACCATCCCACAGGCTAATTTACAGAGATTTTGATACAGTCACATATTTAAACAATAGATTGAATGTGTGTTTTGAGTATTGTTATTAATTTCTAGTCATTTCTAAAACAAAAAACAAGACAAATACACAATAGTCCAGGGGGAAGATAACTGATGAGAGAAAGAGAACTAATTAGAGAGAGAGTAATAATAATAATTCAAAATGTTCTTTGTTGTCTTCTATATAACTATTCAAATAATTATTTGTCAAGTACATTATTCCCAGAAAAATATCACTGACAACTGAAGACATTTCCTCACATATCTTGTATGATAATACATGTATTATGTTTTACACGTTAAAGTAGCTTGCAAATGATTCATAACAAAAATGATATATCGATTACACCTTCATAAGCTGTCATTTATGACTGAATTTCTTCGAATCACACGTTTTGTAGGCCATATACTTTTCTGATTTGTACCTGTATGATATTTCTTTCTTAAATGTTTCCAAGGTTGGTGCTTTATGGTGAATATGTAATTTAAATATGTAGTTCTTTCCTAGGAGTAAAATCAAATTTAAAATTTAATCAGATTTGTTTTGTTTATATATTTCTAATACTGTATCTACAGCTGTGAAGTTAAAAGTACAAGGTGTATGCATTTATCTTTCAACCACCTGAACAATTGTATTTTTAATAACATGTCACAATCATACAATAAAAGAAAGGTGAGTCTTCTGTTTCTCTGCATAAAGAACATAACTTGTCTTGTCTAAATCTCATTTTGTGTTAAAGAACATTTGTAGGTAGAATTCTATGGAAAATTTCATAGTTGAAACCATTGAAGATAAGTATCATTTTGTACACTTATGTACCAGTAAATATTTGTTTTTCCAGACAAAACACTCATGTAAGTTGAAATCATGTCTCCATTTATCTTTGTGGCTTTGGATATAAATTAATTTTCAATAAAAATCGATAAATACTTTGGAAGCTTTTCTTTTGTTGAGTGAGTAGTTGTAGCAGAAATGACATAATTTATATTTTAAAAATAATATCTGATGCTTCTAATTTTTGTCAAATACTCTTTCAGGGGTAGAAAAATCCATTTCCCGGGAGCCCGGGACAACCAAAAATTAATACCAGGCAACCATTTTTCCCATTGTCAAAGCCCTGTCAGGCAACTGAAAAAAAAAAAAAAATTATCGTCTTAGAAATTATAATGGAGTTTTATATTTTTTCCAGTGGCAAACATTTGATCTTTAAATTGTCTCTATGGGTGCCTATTGCATGAAGGTGTCTAGATTATGTCCATATAATTCCATAATTGAGTGTTTGGTGATTTCTATAGGTAAGAAGCCACACTAATCCACATACATTGGCTACTCATTGTCTGATTAGATAATCACATTCCAAACTACTAGCTCCTTGGGGTGAACCCTTAAAGGAACAAGACTCGTGAATTTTCATCTTTTGGCAAAACACCAACATATGGTGGCAGTATCTTTCATCTTTGACTGAATGCCTGTGCTGTAGTAGTAATACACTTTGCCATTGGCCAGTCAAAGAAATGGGAACTCACTGTAGAGCATGTGACAGTTGTTTCTGTTGGATAACTTTAGCTAAAGGAATATGGCAAATACATGTATAAAGAATCAAACCAATTGTAATTGTTGTTGCATACTATATTGGCTTGTGGGATAATTGCTGAGCAAAAATCCCACATGGAAAGTTCATATTTATCTGACAGTTTAGAAACAGGAATAATAGTATCAGATTAATTTATAGCATGAACCATAATGATATAAACTCAGATGAACATAAAATACAGATATGTTTCTGGTCAGGGGTGGCCAATACCGTTACAGGTTTGATGGCTGATTTATTGGACTACAAAACATCATCAAATAAAAAGAAAATTGTTTGATTATCTTTTATTTACTTATCTCAAACAGATTAAATAAGTATATAAACATGTGGGATACTTTCCATTAGCAGGAATGCTGCTGAGTTACAAGTTTTATATGCAATTAGGACTATATATATGACAGAAGTTGTTGAATAATTTTTTATTACAGCAATCTTAGGAGCAGTTGCAGTAATTTACTGTGCAACAAGAAAATCTGCTGGCCAACCAGTTTTTCAAAGCTTGTTGCCCAGGGACAAGCATGGATTTTCAAATTTTTTCAAACCATGTCATTGATATCACATATAATACCCTCATATTGTCAAAAGTTTACTCCACATGGATAAATCGTTAAAAAAAAGAACTAAACTAATAAACAGATTCTTGCATGTGAAATCCCCAATTATATTTACTCCATAATTGTTCAGCTGTTTATAGAAAATGCTGTGATCTCTGACTTTAATATCATCATTGCACCACACTGTCTCAGCTAGAAATGATTATTATGATTCAGGCTTATTTATTTCTTATAGTTTTAGTCAGTTGAATAAAACATCCTTCCAAAAATTCTTATTCAAACCTCTTGTAATACTTTTAGTAAATTCAGTTCCAAAAACAAAATTATCATATATTTTTGGACATGTTTGAATTGACAACTTTTTCTACTTAAAGGTATACAAAATAAGCCTACGTATCTAGGTTGCTGCCATCATAAATATTGTAATGGTTATCATTCAATCTTCCCTTATAATATTCTTGAGTATAGACTAGTCTTTTTATCTTATCATTAGAATTATCTCATAAAAAATTAGATACATTTGATTTAGTTTATTCATAATAGTTTCTGATGTATTAGGTAATCAGTGAATGAAGTGATTTATCTTGGGCACAGCAAGATTCTTTATTCAGTAATTTTTCCTAAAGATTTAAAAATTCTCTTGGACCATTGCATAAACATAAGCTTTATTTCTCTTATTTTGTCTTGATAGTTTAATTCTATCATTTCTCTTACATTTGTTTTAAATTTAATGCCAGGCAGTGTGAAAACACTTGTTTATCAGTTTCATGAATTTTCCTGACAAAACTTATCTCTGCTATTTTTCATTTTTTCAAACTAAACAGCTCAGGTATTTTCAATAATAATGCTAAGGCCAGAGATCTTTGCATAGAACTTAAGTGTATCAAAGGTGGCTCTCGATGACATTTTAGTAGTATGTAAAATAATAGACATATCATATGCATATTGGGATGAAACATATTCTGTGTTGTATCAATTATTATACCTTTGATCTTGGGATTTAACCTAATCATATGTTCTCAGCACATATAGTGGAAATATGTGGTGATAAGGGTTCACCTTAACTGCAAGTGCGTTAAGTAGGAAAACATTGTGAAACTTGACTGTTCACAGTGACACATGATTTAATATCCTTATAAAATAGTGTAGTATGTTTTTTAACAATTGGGTCAGAGTTAAAAGAATGAAGAACTTAAGCTATAAGTTTCCATCAAACTGAATCAAAAGCTTTTTTTAAAGTTGACAAGGAGATAAAGACTAGGTATATTTTTCTCTTCTTCATATTGCATTATATCATAAATAGCTGTTATATTTTCTACTATATATTGACCAGAAATGAAACTTCTTTGATTGGGTGTATAAGTTTTGATTAATAATAAATCATAATTCTGTTTGCAGAGGCAAATTTATAAGTAGTATTTAAGAAAGAATTAGAGCTCCAATTCTTGAATAATAATTTATTTTTATTGCCTTTTGGAATACAAGTTACAATTCCTACTTTTGGAGAAGTTGATAATTCAGCCTTATGAAAACAAGAATTTGTCTATCCAAGAAGAAATAAACATAATCCTTCCAGAAGAATTTTACAAATTGTGCAGTAAAAAGCCACCTGAGTCTGAATTGTTTTAGTTTTTCATGTGTTTTTTAAAACTGGACAGTAATTTATCATATGTAATCAATCTTATAATTGAATTTTTTTTTTTTTTTTTCATTAATTTCAAGTAATTCAAATTGCAGGTTGAAATGATTATTTAAGCTTAAGTCTTCTACTTCTCTGAATTTATAAATATTCTCATAATAAGACTTAGTTTCATTATTTGCTGATGATCATTTATTAGCAAACCTTTGTTTTGCCTCAACTGAAGCATGAGTTTTGAAACATAATTCCTATTTTCCAAATTAGAGAAGTATTGTGTTACTTTTTCTTCTTCCTTTATCCAGATTGCTTTAGATCTGATTTGAACCCCCACTGACTTTTTATCTCTAATTCCTCTAAGTTCATATTTATATTGGTCAGATTTATTTGTGGAACATCCCTGGTCTTCCTCAGAGTGATTTATTTCATCACTTAAATATTTTTCTCTTCATTTGATTTGTTTCTTTTGTGGGATGCATAAGAAATTGTCATTCTTCTAGTTTCCATCAATAAAACTTTATAAAGGAGTTGTTCATCAATAGTAGACTTTATTTCTGATCAAGGGATGTTGCAAAGATTTTTAAGAGGATATACAAGCAAAGCATACTGTTTTATAATATCCTTGATTTTTCCCTCGACAGAAATAACATTCAGGATCTCTTAATGAAGAGTTATTAAATTTCCAATATATCCTATGATTTAAGCGCCTCGTATTTGTGTCCTTAAATCAAACCATATTAGATAGTGATCAGATCTGTATCCTGCTTCAGTACTGACTTTTTCCACATCACATATCAGTTGATCTGAAGTCAGGAAGAAATCTAATCTTGCCTGCTTAAGTGGATTTTTGCATCTCCATGAAAATCTTTTCCATATTTAACTTTCGAGATATCAACTAAATTTAATTTGTGTCATACTTACCACTACCCCTAAAGCTATTCTAGCCTAGCTTTAGGATTATTTATATGATATGAAAATAATTTCTTTTATCTTTATCAGAGTTTTTAACTAGGTTAAAATCACTTGCCATAATAACATAAACATTTTGATGTACATTTTAGAATGTACTTATTTAATTTAACATCTCTCTATATAAAATTCCTGTGAATCACAGTTAGGATCATATATATTAACCAGTAAGAACTGTTTTCATTCTATTATTACATCTAAATTTAACCTTTTTCCATTTGTATCTTTTATCAAATTATTTAATTTATATTCAAAATTATTTTTGAATAAAATTGCAACACCCCTTGACTGGCCTGTAAAGAAATTAAAGTAACATTCATATCTCCATACGGCACAAATAATTTTCCCCTATTTTGTTTGAAAATGTCAATCCAGTAAGATATATATGGAGTGCTTTCTTGCCATAAGAAAACTCATAATATAAGGTGATACTCTAAGCCTTGACAATTTACTTGTATGATTGAGATAAAATTTTCTTTAAAGGTAAATAAAATAAAAAATAAGTATAGGAAAAACTATGTTCTGATAATACTATTGCTGAGATCAGGAAGTATTTAACAGTACAACACAATTCACCTATTATTTTATATAGAAATGCTTGCTTTTGGGCAGATATTTTGAAATTTTTGTATTGAAGTATCCTTCATACAGAAAAAAGGGTCTTCCTTGGGAATTTGTGTAGGAAAGAAAGAGAAGAGAAAAGGAAAAGACAACATAGTATACGAGACAAAAGTGGAACTATATAACATACAGACAAGTAAACAATTGCTTAAATAACAACCTTTCATTCTGAAGTAGAACACAAAAACAAGGATCAAACCATTCTTAAACCTTCTAACTCGTCATCATCATTGCCCCAATATTGATAAATATGATGTATGGACAAAGGGAGCTAATCCAAATATTGACTTGTAGTCTGTATGGTAGCATAATGAGCGGTTGATTATGTATGCTACATTACAATACAGGTAATTAGCTAAAACTGCTTCAATGATAAAAATAGCAAACATGAAGTAAATGAAAGTGAAAAAAAAAAGACGACAGTGTATTGCATATGATATGGTTCCATGTAATGCAAAAGGAAGGAAAAAAGACATGCCAGCCTATTGGCGGAAAAAAGCACAGAAGCAAGGCTGAACTAAACAAGACGGGGTGAAAAAAAGGCAGAATTTAAATAAAATTTATTTTTTCCTGGAAAATCTAGGGTATGAGCTTTATCTGTAAATAAAAAGGAGCATGTATTAAATTGGGCATATGTTTAGAAGAAAACAAAAAAGCAAAACATCCCCCCCCCCCACCATAATGAATGGCATTATGTAAGAAAATAGATTCACTTGGAGCAACAACTTGTATTTATCACTAACAATTTTATGCATTAAAAGACTGTTATCAATACATGTAATATCAAACTCCATTATAGTTTTTTAAATTCATTTTTTTCCTTTCCACTTTAAAAATTTTTTTGACATCATTATCAGTTGGAATTAACTATAAACTAATTTGCCAGAGTTAATGCAAGATTTAGTACAGTCATTTTCACTATAATGCAAATCACAGTTTTTGTCAAACTTCACATGCTTTCTACTGCCAATACTCTCTGGAATTCCTTGTATCCTCTAATACTGATTCAGTTTCATTAAATTGTGGTTTTTGGACCCTGACAATGTCAGGAATCATTGGATTTCAAACAAATTTCATGGGTTGCTTTAAATTCTCAAACTTTTGCATGAATTTAATTGCTAGTACTATAAATTATTAAAATTAATAAATAAATTATATTAAATTATGTATATTATTATGGCTTGTTATTGTTTAATACAAATGTTTATTACTTTAAAGTTTCTCTGTTTAAAGCCCTAATAAAAAAGTGTAGTAAGTGGAGCCATTTGTAGTACACCTATAATACCTCTAGTTACAGTAGTCCCTGCAATTATTGATATTGGGGTCATGGAACTTGTTTATTAATGCAATAATAATAATATAGTGTTTGCAGATGTTTCAACATCCTTTGCAATCTTTATCAAAATACTCACTAATAAAAGAATACAATAAATGCTTTGCCAATGGCTGTTGAAATATTGGCAAACAAGACTACTGTATTTATACCCTGAGAGGCTTTGAATAATATTAAGAAGAAGAATAATAAATAATAACAACAACATCAATAATAATAATAATAATAATCATCATCATCATCATCAATATGCAAAAAAAAAAAATAAAGAAAAGTGGACAGAATTTACAGCAAGAATTTTAAACGGCTATATTGTGCCCAAGGATAGAACACAGGCTGAAGCCCATATAAATTGTAACCCACTCCATGAGGAAGGTTACTTGGGCTGTATTAAAAGAAAATATTCAGTGCATATACATAATTGTCTTGGGGTGCCCAAAGGAGGTGAAAATTTGTACTAGGAATGGCTTTTATTGAGGGAGGAGTGACTCTACTGATCTCAGGTTTGAGTCATCTCAAACCCACATGCAGTACTGCCTGGAGAGGGGGATGTATTGTAAGAGTCATTTCAGGCCCAGGTAATGGGTGATTTTTTTCAGCATGTGTGCATGCAGATAGTTCTGACATCATTTTGTTGAAGAAAGTTTGAACTTTAAAAAATTAATTTTTGGAATGAATGTTTCTGCTTATTGGGCTAAAAATAGTCTTCAAAGTAGGTTAGAATAAGCAAAGAAAGCCTGCTTTGCCCAGATTTAGTACATTTGGAGCATTTGGTAATTGGCACTACATTTGAGAACCAAGGTCATTCATGTATTTTAATATGATGCAATAATGTTTATATCTCCAACATAATGCATGCTCTATTTGGATCTTAATTGAAGCATGGTCAAAAAGTAAGAAAAAGTGGTAATTTTGCATATGGAAAAACTTAAAAATTAATATCTTTTTAGTGAAACAAATACATTATTTTTTTATTTTTGGTCAACACTTTGGTTGAGATCTTTAAATATGTTGAAGATGCAGAGATTATGGACATCATATTGAAATATGACTTTGGTTCTTAGTTGCATCACCTATTTATTAAAGTTCTGATTATTTTAAATGGGCCAAAATAGGCATTTTTATGCTGACACTGACCTATTTTGAGGGCTATTTTTTACCCATTTAACAGAACCACCCAATCTAAAAACAAATTTCTTTTTCTAAAAAATGATATACTGTGAATTCATATTTTTTTCTTGGTTATAGATTTTTTTGGTTACAGTATATAACATATTATTGTGACTTCCACTAGTCTTACATTTATTCAGGGATTTCTCTCATACTTGGTACATGTTATCATTATTATCAGAAAATGTGCATATTCTCCACCTTGCTGTGACATCATATGCCATTGTTCATCAGTTTTTAAACAGACGAATATCCCAAGTAAAAGACTCTGCCTTATTGTACAGCTCTCCAGTACTTTGAACTGCACAGCTATGCTTGTTATTTTGTTTATTGTTATATTTTTAAAAATTCTTGCAGCTATAGAAGAATTAACAATATGCTATTTCAGCAACATTTGTCCTTTAATTTTTTTTATAATAACACATAACATGCACTGTGATTGACTTCATGGTCTCAAAATTTGGTAGTCTCAAAAGGACAACAGCTGAGCCTTTCACATTTTTAAAAATGAAATTCTCATTGACAATACCTGGATATGCAGAATCAAGAATGGACTAATCACTGTACTCTCACCAATTTTGTCAGAGCTATTATCCTTTCTGATTTACAGCTGGGTGCAATATATGACTGTACAGTCTTTGAATGTGATTAGTCTGACCTCTACCCATGGATTTCAGTGATACTTGGTTATCATATGAAGACTGCATATTGACCAGTAATTGTGCTTTTATATTTTTTTAACAAGAGTTATTCCCCTTTCTGACTTGCAGCTGGAGGCAACTAGTCTCAGTTGTTTTCTATTGAAACTATGCTCTAGTCTTATCTGTATTGGGTGGGGGGTGGGATGCAGGAGGGGGGAAATATTTACATGAGCAAACCATTTCCTAATTCCAAGTATGTACTAATTGCAAATCTTCAATATAAAAAAAATGCTCTGCACAATAAATTACAGGATAGAAAGTAATTATGCTTTTTATGGATTGATGGTGTATGGAAAATTAAAAGCTACAATCAATACAGTATATTGAAGAAATTTTAGAGTATTAATGACCTAAACCATTTTTTTTGCCTGATATTATTACTTTTTGTACTTGCAAACAAGGATCAAATAATCTCAGAGGGCCTTTGGCTCTGATGAGCTACATAGAAGATACCTTGTGAAAAAAAACTGATTATTTTTAAAAAAATATTTTAGCATGAAAAGTTTACTTTGCTGTCAATTTCAGACACAGTAACACTTGATGACAAAAGAACAGAAAACCCCATAAATGAGACTTCAAGCAGTATTTCCAGTGACCATGATAAAGAGAGTGACTTTGTTGAAGTGCCAGAATGGCAAAAAAATGACGGTAAACTATTATTGTTGTTTCTACCAATTCAACAAGGACTGAGGGTGGGAGGTGGGAGGAACATTTATTGTACCTTTCTTTCATTCCATTGCCTGAGCACTGATGTATATAAGGTCTTTTCTTACTCCATGTGGTAGTTTAGGCAAATAATACCTGCTACATTATCTTAAATTTGATTACTGTGAATTCACTATTTTTTTTGTGGGATACCAGTTTTTATGGATTTCATGGTTGTGACAGACCATAAATTTAAAGACCCAACAAACAATAATACTTCTGTGAAAACAGTAAGGCTCCTTTTACAATCCACAAATGTAGGTACCGACAACAATGTAATTTTTTACAAAACCATGAAAATTGATGCCCACAAAGATCAGTTACCTTGAGTTCATTATTATTTGTAGGATACCATTTTTCATGGACAAGCTAGACCAAGAATGTAAAGTCGCAATGAAATATGAACTGTGCCTCCTCCCCTCTCCACCAGTGTACGCCATGGTACAGCATCACTTGTTTGTTTGTTTTAATACCAATGGTATTTATATTGCTGGGAAATATCTATATCAAGATACGTTTATGAAATAAGAAGAATGGAAATTTATTGATTACAATTTAATTCCATGCAGAATTTCATAAACTTAATAGCTCTGTACTAATGTAATGACTTTATCTGACATTATAGCAATACATTAAAAATTTATCATGGTTTGTGCCCTGTTTTACATCCCAGTTACATAATATAATTAATATTATCAAATACGCAATAAAACTATATGCAGTAAAATTTGGAAACATCTGAGAAACATGAAAGCATTAAAGTTTAAGAATATAAAATGTAAAACACAGTTTGCACCTTGTTTTTTTTTCGTCATGTTTATCCTTCAATAACATTAGTCTCAATTTATCCATGAAAATGTTGAACATAACGTATGGATCACAATGCACCGTATTATCTACTCCTAGACACTGTTCCATACTGAATAGATTCATGAATGTGAAAGCATTTACTGTGTTTAATTTAAACATTAGTAATTTCATGAATAAAAGAGTTTTCACTGCATTGTTGATTCTCTTGATCACAGGTACCACTCACTATTCTGCTATAACGGAACACGAGCACATTGTTATTATCAATTACATTTCATACATATAACTCACTGCTGAAGAAAACAATAAGCAGATCAATCACATTTTATTTTAAATGCTATCATCTGAAACAACACTTTTTCATGTGTAGAGATAATAAACTTTACATTAAGTGACTTAAAGGGAGGATGTTTTCAGGTCAATCAAGACCTTATCTAACAGTGCACTTCCACTGTCCTCCCATTTATATTTATTATAACAATCACTTGAGGATGGCTACTACTTATGAAAGCATGATTTGAGTTCCTTCTTGTAGAATGTATTGAGAGATAAATCCAGGGGTTGCAAATAATCCATGTATGCAGCTGGCACAATGGTATGATACCAATTTCTTTTAAATCAGATGGCAGCCTCTCCCCATAATGTGCTTTGAAAACATCAAAGATTATTACCACCTTCTGTTCAAATTAAGTTGCAGCGAGTCATGTACAGAGTTCACATGGTATCAGAAACTGGTCAGCCAATAGGACTCCTTAGGATTGTAATGGTAGATTTTACTTAAGTTTTACAATCTTTGACCACTGTGTCATGACATTGTGATAGTTGAGAGAGTGAAACTCAATTTTGACTGAACCTTTTATATATTGTAAAGATAGATGCTTTGTTTTTAAAAAGCCTGGTTAGCTGTCATTGGCTTTATTATAGGGCCTAATCCTTAAGACCTTTATATTTTAATAGAGGTCTTTAAGAACTTTGAAAAACATAATTGCAATCTTAATTACAGCAGTGGAATTAAGCTTGTTTCCTTCTACTGTAACATGCAAACAGATATCAGCATCAGTTTTTATTTAGATCTTTGCATTTACGATGAGTATTTTGAATGAACCTAAAGTTCTGCAATAGGGATTAATCCTGTTTGCTTGGAAATGCATGGAATTGAAAATGACAGTATAATCTTTTATAGAGATATATAAATCATCACTAAATAATTTTTTATGTTTTTTTGGGTAGAGGACAAATCTGCAAAATTAAGTAGCCATGAATATGAAATTTTTAACCTAACAATAAAATTAAATACCCACGAACTTAAAGAAATTCATGGTGTTTATATAAATGTAGCTGCTAATCATTTGATTATCTACAAAATTTATGAAACTTTTAAAAAGATCACTTCACATAAATACAAATTATGTTAGGTTCATCAGCTATGAATAACTGTAATATTTAATGTCAGATTTTGATCATAATTAATTTTCCATTTACTGTGTTTGGGCCAATCATGTATTCATTTGGTAAATAGAGCATCTTGCACAAGTATTCATTTGATATGAAAGGACAAGGAATAATAGGCTGATTTTTGCCCACTCGAGTATTGCAACCAGATTTTTCATGGCAAGCAAACATACATCTGTTCCAATTAAATATTCATGCATTGTTTGTTGATATTCTTCACTGGTCAAAAAAGCCTTCCCTCCGACCATGTTATGTCCTGTACTCCTGCAGCATGGATGTATATATAATGATGAACAAGGACATATACATAGAACCTGACTGATTAAACAAGTGATAGTAACAAATTTACTTACTTAATTTAAAATTCTATTTATTTATTCATTTATTGAACACCACCATCATCAACATTGTCATCATCCTCATCATCATCATGATCACAACTATGAAATTAGTTCCATATTGTCTTTTATATTTAAAAATGAAATTGAAAAATAAATATTTTGGACTGGTCACAAAATATTTTGTCATGTACATCATTCCATACACTTGTGTTATGGGATATCACAAGTGTATGTAGAACACATGGATGTTGAGTACACATGAATAATTTGTGTCAGTTATCAGAGACATGGTGAATAAATGAATCAAAAACTCAAATTTCGCAGTGGTTTAATGCATATAATTCCCATGTTACCATTGGTCTTCCAGACTCTAACATGTTGTTAATTATGATTGAAATGGACACTTGGGAGGGGGTTAGAGGTTCCTCATGACAGTGTTTACAAATCCTGCTGACTTTCAGCACTTTAAATATTATAACTGTTTCCAAATAATACTTATTCAAGCAGTTTGAATCCCAGTTTGTAAAGAAATACTAATTAGGACAAGTGTAGCAACTTCTGGACAGCACTGTGACAGTACCAGTATCTTCTCTATTTACTGTTATCAAACTCGGGGAGGTCTTATGTCATTTCTTTATAATTGTAGAAAAGTCAAGTCAATGTGGATGAAAATCAGATTTAACTTTCCAAAATTAATATATTATTGAATCACTTTAATTTCTTTTGAAAGATAAAATATATTTGAGTGAAGCATTTTAGTCATTTATGAGTGTTCATGGGCGATCTGTAAAGGTGTTGATATTTATGTTTTTGTCAATTTTTGGTTCATCATGTATAAGCACAATTAAGAACATACTCAAAGAGTCATATAATTATATATTTTAGATAGTTGAGTACTAAATCAACTGTTTACAAATAAAACATGTCCCTGTTATTGCAAATGGTATTTGATGACTTTGAAATGGTCTTAGGAAGAATTGCATTGAATAAGATCTTATCATTTCTTGAAATGATATTTTAATAAATAGAGCCTGTGACATTCACTACTTTTCATAGAAAGCATCCTGTTTTAAAGGCCTTTCAGATTTGTACAAATTATAACAATTCACAAGAAAATATGACTGCCATAGTTAAAAAATAGAAAAAATTCAAACAACTTAAAAAAAGCCACTCAACAGAATTTTATCAAATTTGACCTAAAATATCCTTGCATAAAGTCCCTTCAGCGTGTTTACAAATGATGTCAATCTACTATCAAATAATCCACTGTTCTTCAGATATGTCCACTATTACTAAAATAGAAAATCCTTAAAATGTCTTCTCAAAAAGTACTGAACAGAATTTGACCACATATGACAGAAAGCATCCTGTCAGAAAGGGCTTTCAAATTTATACAAATTATGCTAATTTGCCCTCGGTTGCAGATGATGTTACTAAAAATAGAGAAAAACTGTAATTTTTGCACAAAAACCACTTTACAGAATTTTACCTTTGATAGAAAGCATCCAAGTTTGAAAGTCCACAGAAACATTAAAAGAATTGTTTTAATAACATATGCAACAACAGAATTAAAAAAAATGTCTGTGGAAAGCACTCTGTTGATCCAGATTTCTTGTCCAACTGCTCTTGCATTTGGGTATTTAGGCAGACATCAGCCAGATGAGCAATCTCATGCCCACATGGGCTTCTTGTTATGATATGATTTCATGATGCTAATAAAGGTGAGTATTATGTGATAAGATGTGTTGATTGTTTCTAATAAATTATTTTGCCAAGTTTAGTTGGATTTCTATTCAGAATACTTCTGTTGACATAGCATTTTTTACTAATACTTTTTTTTAAAAATTTGTCCACAGGTCAAGACTGTGTCCTCTCTCTCTTGGTTCAGTATAGAAAAACTCATGGAAAGAAGATTGTTAGAGACATGATAAAAGTTCCATGCAGTTTACATTTTCTTTCATTCTGGAACTTCTACACAAGAAAAAAGCAGGGACAACAAATGCTGAATGAGATCATCCAAACACATTGCTGCTCAGTGACTGTATCTAGTGAAATTGCTGATATGTTTCTGTTTGAAGTCAACAGCACATATTTTGAAAAAGAATCAGATTTTGAAGACTTTGTTAATATTGTGCTATACAATGTTTACAAGTGTGCACAACAGTCTCTGTTCTCTGAAGTAATTTTAGTTGATCACAGAATACAAGAGGATGTCCTACAAAGAGTAAAACAGACACAAGAATTGGACTGTGCTTGGATCGAGTTGACTGGTGAACAGGACACAGATGGCAAGTGTGTTGTGTGCACAGATCAAAACAAAGCAGCTGTTCTTCATGTTGTGACAGAAATCATAGCTGATGCCACGAAATGTTTTGAAAATCATGAGGAAGTAGTCTTTGTGGATCTTATGTGGCATAGGGTGATGACAAAATTTGGATATCTTAAGAACATAAGTGACAATTTTCCCAACCTGACAATTGCATCTGTTGAAACTAAACCTTCCTTTGTGTTAAAGGGTCTGAGAAATGTTTGCAAGGCAGCTGCAGATAACCTCACAAAACTGTTGGAAACTGCTCATACTGAGGTACACGAGGACCTTTTCTCTCCAGGTTGTCATTTTGAGATCCTGACTTATCCTGAAATGTGTGACTACATTAATAATTACATCTCGATGCCCTCAGCAAATTTCACCTGGATGCCAAATCCTCAGACCAAAAATGTGCATGTATTTTACAGAAAATCTGAAGTGGTAAGTGGCCTAGACAAGTTAATTAAAGGTTGCATTAAAGAAAAGGCCTATGTTTTTGCAAAAGAGGATGATATGATTAAGTTAGAGAGGAGCAAATCACTGCAAGATTTGAAAGATAAATACAAAGGTAGAACTATGATCTATGCAGCAGAAAGAGACACACTGGTTGTAACTGCTGCAGATGACATATTTGAAGGTGTTGATACAGCAATACAGGAAATCATCCGAAATGAAAGAGCTCAAAGCACTCAGTCTGCATGCCCACTTGAGAAGTTGGTTATCCAGCCTGATCTCAAAAGTACTAAGGATTTGAGGGAAAGAGAGGAATTACATTTAAAGAAAGATAATGTTCTTGAAGGGACGATGACAGTTCATCAAAGTACTGGCAGTGAAATTCACAGTAGCTCTGACAGTTCCTGTGTAAAGGTGAAAACTGGCTTAAGTGCTATTGGTGCAGCAGATGAAAAGAAAATGCCCGGTAAGTGCAACATATTCATTTTTGGGATTTTTTAAATATATTTTTTGTTACATTCTTCTTAGGTATTACAAATTTCTACAGGGAATGAGGGCTGGAGGTGCGGGGGGATTGGATACCTGTTTTACATTGGCTGATTAATAAATGCAATGTCATTGACATGATAGTTGCTTTTCTTGTATGATACAGCTTAAACAGTTGCCTCCTTGGCTTCAGATAACATGTTAGTCAACAAATACAGGGATTCCAAAGGACAACCAACAATTCAGTTGACAGATGGATGTGAATCTTTGCATCATCAGATGGCTGGACAACAGCTTGTTCAATCTTGTATGACACCTGGATGAAATTTGCTATTATAATTTAATAACATTCATGTCCTTATAACCTCAACATTTTTGAAACAGTTTCAAAATTTTTTCACAAGATACTTATGAATCATGTTTCAAACACTGAGGAATTTTTATATAAAAAAAAACAGTAGAGGCACCCAACCAGTTTTGAAGAAGTAGATGTGCAGCTGAGTAGGCAGAGAAATCTTAATTTTATCAAGTTACTGATTGGGTGGAACAGAGGCTGTTTTGAGTGAAAACAAGGTCCAATAATAGCCAACAATTATCATACCAAAACAAAGCTGAATACTATCAGCAACTATAAACAACATTGAACATACTGGGTTTTAAACCATTAAGTGCCAAAAACAAGTAAGATTCAATTATAAATGCTAGTGTTTGTAAAACACATATCCCCATGCTCCCCCACTTAATCCCACTCACCCTCAAAATCTGTGCCCCTAGGGTCAAATCCCTGGGATGAGAATAGATACAGGAGCAAAATCAGTTGTATACATCTGAATTCATTTTTTCACAACCAACATTTGCATATATATAGTTATAGGGTGGGGATCTTAGTAGTTTATATATATATTGTAACCCAGGGACCACAACTATAATACCCTGGGCGTAACCCAGTAGTCACATTTAAATCCCATCTGACATGAGTTAACACTTGTGGCAGTAATCACACCAGGTTTTCCACACTTCCAAAAAAATGGGGAAAGAGTTGGGAATAAGAATAGGTTTCTTACTGATCCAGAAAAGCGCAGTATTTTTGTTTAGTGAATATTGATCAGTGTTGGGGGAAAAGTCAAGAAATTTCAGAAGGCAGAAAAAATTCATTAACAATTGTAATTTAACTGATCCCAAATTTGGTGTGTTGAGTTAAATTACTGGACTTTTCAGAAGTTGTTCCTGTATACAGTTATACATGCAACTCTTGGTCCAGTGAACCAAATTTTGTATTTTGGAAACTGCACAAATGTCCTCGAAGACACTAATCCCTTTTCAGGTTCTAAAGAATGTATTTAGGAGAATTACGTGCATTTAACCAGTTTAACATTTTAACTAATTTCAGTTTTGGTATGAAAGTTTTTATTAGCAGATTAGAAAAAAAGAAGTTATTGTTTGATGAGACATTTTTCTTACTTAACAGCTAAATCCCAAACTTAAACAGCACTGTTATGAAAATCGCATTGTACTGCTAACATTTTTGAAAATGGGGCACAGTGCTGGTCAGTTTATCATGAATCACTTGACAGTATTATTCTTGCATTAATTATGAACTAAAAACTTGAACTTGAAACTTTAACCTGATCACATGATCATGTAAAACTGGATATAGTCTGTATGTTATTGTTAATGAGTGCTGTTGTGCAAATTGTTGCAAATTGAAAATATGTACTTTGAACAGAACTTTTATTTAGATATCTGTATATACAATAAATGAAATCCCAAATCAAAATGTTAAATATTGAACCTGCGACCCTTGGATTATGAGTCCAGCTCTCTCAACTAACTGAGCTACCATGGCTCCCATATTCAGGTTTGGATTTATCAGTCTGAAAAGCATTGAGTTGAGTGTTTTGTGCTTTGGTGTGACTAAAGTATCCAACATTGATTTTGGCAACTGAAGATAGTTATAGTCAGCTTCCGATGCAAGAATCAATTTAATCTCGGAAAGATATTTACCTGGCACAATTACAGTCTGGTTCAGACTTTTTTATTTATTTAGTAAATCTGTTAAAATCTCATTGTAGCTTCATAAGGTCTGCTGTTGTAGTCCCAAATTCCATGAAGATTTTACCGATATAAAATAAAAATTTTTTTTAGAAAAGTGTACGTCATTTACTTAGAAAATCATTAAAAAAAGTATTCAAATGCATTAGATCAGCTACTGCAATACATGTTTTACTTGTACACAAAACAATGGGTAGATATTTCTTTTCTTTGACCTGACAGTTACTGATTTAACTCATTAACCCCTAGTGCCATGTTTACGCGTCATGAGGTTGTACCCTACTTCCGAGCTCTGTAATGTTAACATCATTTAGGATACACTGAAGTGGATGGTATTTCAGGAAAGTAGACAGATGTAGCTTTACAATGATACCAAATAATGTTGACTTTCTACTCACATTAAAAAATACAGTGAAAAAAATGCAGTTTTTGAGACCCGATTTTTTTTAGGTTAAAAAATTGCCAGTTCAGGAACCGGAGTTTGTGTCCGGATTTTAGATTTTTTGGCCTTAGATCTAAAGCAGACCGGTCTGAACTGCACACAGACAGATGAACCTTTGCGAAAAGTAGGATAAGTTTGAGATTTGGAGTAAAAGGGGCCAGGACAAAAAAATCGGGGGTCCAATACGAAAAAAAAAACAAAAAAGAAGTCCAACTTTTACCCTTCTGCACATGCGCGAGCATAATAGCCAATCAAAAACAATGTTTCTGATACACCTAAGCATCTGGCTAAATGAAAAACTTTCTTAAGCAGATGTGTTTTGCTGCATTCAGAAGTAACCCCAAAAATGCAGTTCCTACCCCCATTTCAGGCGAAAATGAAAAGAATCTCCAGGGGTTAATGAGTTAATGTGCATTGTCTATCCATAAATATTGGCTTGTCCAGGCCATGACTTTGTAACAGTTGGAGAGATTTTCATGACATGTTCCCTAAGTTCGTATCATGAATAGATAGTGTATTGATTTCCATAGCCATGCCCCCTGTCTCAAGGTCAGGGTCAAGGCAAAATGTAATTCGGTGACTTATGTGCTTGCCTGGAGTATAACTCTTGAGCCAATGAAGATATTTTAATCGAACTATATATTGATTTTACAGTGTAATTGTATATTTACAGCCATACTCCCTTTCCTCTAGGTTAAGGTCACAACAAGATATAATGTAAGTCTGGCATTTCTCTTTATCCAGGATGTCACTTTGTAACTGCCACAGATGAAACTTTACCTAAGTACATGCCTTATCTTGCAATGATCAAGTCCCTAGGTCAAAGGTTGAGGTAATTAGTAGAGAAAAAGTCACAAGATGCGTGTATTGTTTGCAATTTGCAGTACTTTTGTTTATCTTTTCAGGTTCAACACTACAGGAGAAAAAATGCAGACTATATGAAGAAGATACAAAAAATGATCAGGTACATAGGTAGCACAATGCAATAGAATCTGTCATGATTGCAGTAAATATGGTCAGTAGTTAATAAGTTCATATTACCTACAACAAATTTCTTTCTGAAAGGAAATTTTTTTATCTGGTATTTGCTTTGATGCTATCTATTTATTACAAATGTTATGCTTGGATTTTATAATGAAAAACCTGTTTGAAAATATTCACATCCTTTTGTCGTAAAATCCGTGTTTTGTCTCTTGAAACATTTAAATTTTATACAGATATGTGAGATGCTTTCCTCCTCTGCACTCTGACATTTTGTTTGTTTGGTTGTTTGATATTTAATGGAACAGCAACACATGAAAGTTTATATAATCCTGTGGCAATTTTAGTAAGTGCCTTTCCGTAAGGCACACACCATAAAAGCAAATCAGGCCTGATCTGAATAAAATCAAACGTGCACCCTTTCTCATGAATTAGCTGTGATTTTGATTATAATTACTTAATGTCTCCCATTGACCTGGTCAAAAAACCCCAGTAAAGACAGAATCTGAATCTAAAAAATGTATGACCATGAATCTATTAAGAATTTTGTGAAATAAATCTTTTTGCAAAACTTCCATTTCAAGTTTATAAAATGGTTACACAATATGTGTATTGCCAATAAATAAGTTGCCCAGTTTGATGTAAATGTGCTTAATGTTTACTGAAGGAGCGACAGTTTAATGAAGCTAATATGCTGTAAAATATGGATGAAGTGCATACATGAAAATTAACATACATGTATAGAGAAAAAGGTGCACATGGATGTTGAAGTTCCAGTATTTTTGTGTCAAAATTAATGGCAACAACTGTTCTATGCTTTTTTTTAGTGATTAGACTGATTACATTAACAATTAACCTTATTCTGATTCATCCTTTTTATAAGCCTGTCAGGGAGATTAGGGAATTCAGTTGGAAGAGTGTCTGACTCATACCTAACCAGGTTAGCCTGGGTTGGTTGCCTATGAGTGATCTAAAGAAAGACACTTAGCTCCCATTCCCTCAAAAGGATATAGTAAAATAAAGTGTAGGTGTTGCTTGGTTGGTTTTTAGTTAGCACTTGGACCACATTATTGGCTATATCAAGCTGAGGAAATGGAAACTAAGAGCCTCTCCTAAAGACACACCAAAGCAGCCAATCTGGGTTGGCCTGGTAGGTCTTGTAACTGTGTCCCATAGAATACAAGTCTGACACTCTACCAACTGACCTACTGCAGCTCCCCTAAATAAAGTACTGAATGTGCTGTTATAAACCAACCAGCCAACATTATAAGCCTACCTAAAGACAGAATGTTTAATGTTATGATGTCTATCCATCTGTACATACACTGTCTGTACATACATCCATCTATTACCTTGTCATTTTCTCACAATGACTTCAGCTTTAAACCATTTACCATTACCAAACTTTGTGGATGACTTGTACTTGGCAAAAGAAAGAATCCTGTTGATTTTGGGATCACACGTCAAGGACTGCAAGAAGAAGTTTAAGATCAAACATGTGGACTAAACTTTGTGCATGGCTTGAACTTGGAGTAAGGAACAAGCTTATTGATGATTTTGAGGTCAAAGGTCAAGATCATTGTACCTGAAAAACTTAAGTTCTTGACCATGTACCTTCAAGTAAGTTTGTGGCTGGTTTGCACTTTGGGTAAGAAAGAAGCCTGTTGATTTTGGTGTCTAAAGGTCAAAGGTCAAGTCACTGATTTTAGGAAGAAATATAGTTTTCATATAATAACTGTAGTTTGAGACCACATACCTTGACCAAAGTTTGTGGAGTGCTTGCATTAAAGGTTAGATAGAGACCTATTAATTTTGGGGTCAGAGGTCAAGACCTTTTGTGTCTCAAAGAAAAATGGATTTTGCAAACTAACTTTTGTTCCAGAGTAGAACCCTTGACTAAACTTTGCTGAGGGCTTGCACATAGGGTAAGAAAAAAAACCAATAGACTTTAGAGTCTAAAGGTCAAAATTCAAGGCCATGATAAATCTAATAAGAGCATAATTGTTTCTGCACAGTAAATTTTGTTCAAGACTGCATATAGTACAGCTCTTGTAATTTTCATTTCTCCATGCACTGCAATGGTGGTGGAGAGGATTAAGAAAAAGTCCTTCCACAATCTCCCCACACATCCTGAGAGAGTTACTGTGGTTCTTGCAGAGAATAGCTCAGCACACCATGCTTTCTTGTGCAGTCATATCTGACACCACAGAGTGGATGTAGTGTCAGTGATGTGGGCATGGTTTACTGTTTATGTCTACAGCAAGTTATCTATGTCATTATCCACGTAAATTAATGGACATGTTGGGTTTTTTTTAATTCTTTCAAATCAAATTTTAGATAACATTAATGTAATGCAGTGACACACAGACTTTATTAATACTATATTTTGCAAGCAGCATCTAATTTTCAAGGTTTTTAAAATTAAATGTTTTACATTATGCATTATCGGAATCACAGGCAATTTCTTTATCCTCACAAAATTAAGAATAATAAATGCATTTCTTTAATTGTTAAAATGTGATATATTTAGAATAAAAGTCATTAAAATCTTTACATGCAACGGCTGGTGAAACCGAAGCTTGATAGTCATAGGAAAAACAGAATGACAGAATAATAAGTATCTTGATAATGAATGTATTAAATGTATAAGAAAGAGAGAGATAGAGGTGGATAGGTTGTGAGTGGTTGCCTAAAACTGATTCAGAAGAGTAATGATTGGGAGCTAAATGAGAATCTCTGAGCTGTCTCAACATCATGAAAAATATCATTAACTAGCAATTTCATTATCAGCTAAATGTAAAATGAAATACATTGTCAAATCATCAAATTATTTTGCGATAGAGAAAGAGAAAGAGAGAGCAGCAGTGTAAGACTGTGCTCACAACTGCTGAAGACACATACATCCGTACTCATATTTTCACAATACATGCACCCCCCCCCCCCCCTTCAAAAAAAACTTTAGAAATAATGCCATATATTAGATAAGGAAGTTTTATATGTAACCGCTATTATTATAAAAAGGCATGATCAAATTGGTTTAACATGGTTAGCATGTCTGACTGAAGCAGATACATCAATGTTAAAGACCCATTGTTGGTGATGATGTCCTTAGTTACATGTATATTAATATATTTGCATGGATATATTTTCTTTAAAAATAAATCATAGGCCTAGTTCACAACATGGAGAGAGAGAAAGAGAGAGAGAGAGAGAGAGTAGGTTGTGAGTGGTCACTGAAAATGCACTGTAGGATACTGAGTTGCATCTAAAAGAGAATTTCATTATTTTAAATTAACTATGATTGGGAAAAGATGTAGAATTAAGCTGCAAGAATAGCAGAGAGAAGGAAAGAACAAATGGCAAATGAAAGGATTAAAGTTTGGGGTTAAACCAGTGGGTGCTCTCAGTCTCAACATCACAAATACCATTTACCAAATCCTCAGGTTTCTGTGAGAGATAGAGAAAGAGCGAGTGAGAGAGGGAATTTCTGAAGACAGATTACAAGACTGCCTTTTTTCAACAAACTTTAACTTTTGATAAAAGATATATAAAATAACCCAGGATATCAGTCTTTTTTTATTTTTTATTTGCAGAATTGAAAAGTATTCATGATTTGACATACATTTGGTTTGGTTTGGGGTTTTATGGCACAGCAACACATGAATTCAAGGCAGGGTCAGACTAGTGGTCCAACCCAAACCCCACCTCCACCCCGAAATCACTGACAATTTCAGGTGCCAAGTCAATTGGAGATGTTTGGCAGGCTTACCTACCATGGTGTGTCACTGCACAAGGCACTTTACATACTTCCTTGCATGAGGAGCATGAACAAATTAATATTTTAATATCAACAATAACCCAGAGTACAGTAGCTTTTACAACTACATGTCTTTCCTATAAGTAAGTAAACAAGGTAAACGAGATAGTGACTTAACACTAAAAAGAGATTTTGGATACTGAGGTCTATTGGGTTGTCTCGTAAGATGTAAGTCATATAATGTTAGACCAAAACAACAAAATGCAAGTGAGCAAACCATAATTGATGGTGTGAGGTGTTTCTCCTTCAATGTTAGAAAATAAAATCTGAAAATCTTTGATTGCACAGGGAGATAGAGACAGAGAGACAGAGTGATTATACTTGGAATCCTGACAATTTTTCAACATTATTATTCATTTCAGTAATAAATTTAATTTGGTTTAATTGTGGACAATTAACAACCTTTCAACTGTTAATTGCTAGGATATAATAGGGGCTGTTAAACACAACATTCCAAGTCAGATGACCATATGTTCTACATTACTGCTTAAGGACTAAGCAGATAGTTGTAAATTTGGTGTATTTTCTGTTCATTTATTTATTTGAAATAGCAGTAGTTATCATTCAGAATTTAATTGTCTATATCTCAATGGATTACATTATATTTGATACAAACGGCTAAACTTATGCCATGGAAGAGAAGCCAAAAATATGTGCCTCTCAAATCACTGTGTAAGTTGATTCAGATTTCTGTGAATAAAGTAAAATTGTAAATTACCTAGAAATGTCAGTGATATATACTTTCCACTGATCATGATGTAAAATTGTTAGGCTATATGTTTAAACTGAAGTAAATTTTTCACATAGGGAATAACTGTAGATAGAAGTCATGCATAGAAACAGACCAACCCTATCTAAACACACGTGCAATGAATATACAACAGTCTTTGAAATGACTTTTTTTTGTCCAAATATATTATCAACACAAAAACAATTGATTCTTTATTTGGCATCCAATTGTAAATCACTCCTTCCATGGGTGGTCTTGATTCATTGGTTATTCTAGTATCAGTCCGGTATGTCTACAAGTCCCCTCCAAGGTGGAGGTGCACAACACGTGCCAGCTGATTTGTGGTGTTGATTTAATAGTCACTTACCCACCACTGCAGAGCAAGCATGGAAGGGATTAAGTACCCCACTGAATGGGCAGAGAAATGAAAAATTGCATGAGCTGTACTGTACCTTGACCAAAGACAAAAGGTCAAGGCCATTGAGACCCATTGGTCAGTAATCTCCAGACTCGGCCATGCCTTAATAGTGCCAACATAGATGATTAATAAACATGGGGCAGCAGTTGCTAATCTTACTTTCTTTCTTTTATTGGTATATAGTATATTGTTATCAAATCAGGTTGGTGAGTATGGAAATTTTAAATATAGTTGTTTTGTTACCTATTTCACTTTCAATAAGCATATCAAGCATAATACAACTTTCATTTGAAAAATAAGTATTTACACCTATTATTCAGATTTATTATGATATACAGTACTTTCTTGTTTTACAGAAAAAGGAATCTTCCATCTGCATTGCCACTGAACACAATGTGTCAGAAGTTGAATTAAGGGTTATGGAGATTCTTGAAAATGAATGCATGAAAAACATACAGTTTTCAGGGAAAGACAATGACATTTTCATACTTGGACCAGTGACACTTGAACCATTTATCAGACAAGTCGTAAATAGTATGTTCATAGTTTTTAGAGGTAAACATGTTGAGAAGTTTTCTATATATGAAGAGGAGAAGAAAGTTTTGAGAGATATGATAGAAGAAGTGCAGTTCAAGGACACGGTGTGCATTTTTAATGAAAAGAACAGTCAGGTAGTGGTTTACAGTGACAAACAGGATAACATTATGAAATTTAAACACAGCCTCAAACATAGGAGTGGAAAAGTCAAGGAAAGTGGGACGAGTAGAAAAAGATTCACTGGTGTCAGTGAATCTCAAGCAACAGAGGCTTCTCAGGAAGGTTTCAGGTCATCAGGAGGGATAGGAAAACAGTTTTCTTGGTCCATGGATGCATCTGATGTAGAAATATTCTACACAAAGGAAAATATGAAAGTAGCTGTATACATGGCAAACATTCTCAATCTTCCAGTTGATTGCATTGTGAATACTGCTAATAACAACCTGCATCATACAGGTGGGGTTGCTAGGGCAATAGCAGAGGCTGCAGGCCCTGAACTGGTCCAGGAAGGGGATGCAATAATCAGGAAGGAGAGAAAGATCCCAGTTGGTTGTCAGGTGACCACAACTGCAGGTAGACTTCCATACAAATGTGTAATCCACACAGTGGGACCATGCTGGTCAGATTATAAACCTCATAGCCTTCAGAAGGTAAAAGATTGTGAAAAAGACTTGTATGCAGCTGTCTATGGATGTTTCATTGAAGCTGAAAAGAATGGCCTCTCTATAATTGCTTTGCCTGCAGTTAGTTCAGGTAATCTGGTACTTTTTTGTGTGCCTTTAATTAATTGCATATTGGAGCAAGTACTTACAATCAAGCCACAAGTGAGCTTTTTGGCATAGCTGTGCATCTACCATGTGTCTTCTGTTGTCATTTGACCATCAACATATGTTGTGTTCAACTTTAAATAAAGCCTGACCACTTTGAACAAATATGTTAGAGAACATCCTACTGTAGCATTGATATTACTAACAATTTTAAAAAAGCCAAGAAACAACTTCTGAAAATTTTTCTGAATAGAATTTTACCAAATTTGAAAGAGACCATCTTGGCATCCAATCCCATTTTAATTTAAATGATGCCAATCCATGACAAACTAATGCCAACATTACTAAAAATAGAATACCGATATTATATGGCTTCTTGTCAAAAGTAAAGAAACTAGATAGTGTTTGTACAGCAATAATTTATTCCCATGATCCTCTGTTCTATCCTGTTCCCTATATCTGTGCCCCTGTTGGTAATGATTGATCCATGAGTCAATGTTGCTTGCATATATAAATTTGTTTTTTGATGCCCAGTAAGGTATGTTATAAAGTGGGGAACTCTTGAATTTCTGAGCTATCTCTCAGCGGTCACATCTCCACCTCCAACCCTGGAAGTGGATCAGAATTCTAAAACTGTTGTGCATTTCTACACTCCATCTTTAGCAATATTGGAGAAGCTTCATAATGAACAAATCACTCTGCATTATATAACTAGCGATATGGATGCAAAGGTGTCCCTACCCTGCAACCCCCCACCCCCCATGGGAATGATAAAATTTTTAAAACTTGTACACATCTATAGACCATTTGCAATCATATTCCAAGGTTTCAGGTCTTAATCTTGAACTGTGTCTGAAAAGTTGCATGACATTACAAACACATGCACAAATGCATCCATGCACATACAGACAGGTGGTATCCCATGTTCCTCATTTTTCTATGAATAGTACGATATAAAAATTCTGAACAGAGCTTGATCAACTTTGATAGTGGGCATCAAGACCTTTTAAACTTTTTTTTAATGGATCATTGTTACTTGAAAGTAGATAAAATCTGTTGAGAGCTTCTAGAAAAAAACGGACCCAATTGAGAAAAATTTTCCCTAGAACTTTATAGTATCAAGAGTCTCAAGTTTATTCAAATTATGTTGATTCAGCCCAAACTCTAACTGCCATTACTAAAGTAAGCATACACGTGAACCTCCCGGGGAGAGTTTTTCTCTCGAGATGAGGGCATCTCCCATCCCTCCCATCAGTTACTCAAATCTCCAGCGTATTCAAAATTATTTGTAAAAAAATTCAGGAACAGAATTTTTTTTTTTTTTTTTTTTTTTCCACACCTTGCTTCCAGTGTAGTATATTTATAGTAAAGACTTCTTATGAATATGTGACTGAACTGGCGAGCATGACACTTTAATTGCTAATTCGACAGGCAATAACCTAAAAGTAATCATTGGATTATATTTTGTGATCAGTATTAATTCGGAAGGATTAAAGATGTTAATGGATTATGGTTGGATTACTGAAGAGCTCAAGTAGCATAAATCAGTTAACATTACTTGGATTATTTCGGCAGGGTTGGTTTGGCTTCAGTGTTTAATGTTTGTCAATATGGATTATACTATGTGTGATCAAAGTAATTCAGAAAGGATTAAAGACGTTAATGGATTATGGTTGGATTAGTTATTACTGAAGAGCGCAAATGACATAAAATGGGTATGTTTGGCTCTGGTATTTAAAGTTTGTCAAGATATCTAAGTGTGCGCTCTCTCCCAATGCTAAAATGCCAAAATAGCAATATCGCACAAAATTCAATAAGAGATGGAAACAGGGATTTCAGTGGTTGGAATCAAGTTCAAAAGGGACATGAATATGCATTCTGCCGTTCCTGTAAAGTTGCTTTTAAGAACTTTCAAATTCTACCCAAATAGCGCTCTTGAGCAGTTCTGGCAGGCAGTCAGCAACCTGAATCTACCCACAGGCAGGAAACAATTTAAATTTCTTTGGTGGACTCAGTAGAGTTGTACTAACATTGCCGCATTCCAATGCAGATAATTGAAGGGACATTTTCTATTTTAAGGAAAACTCAGGCTGACTCCAGAGGACATATGGATCCAGTACTGATACATCATTTCCAAAGTGATTAGATCAAAAATGATTAGGATAGCCACAAATATAATCCAGGCAATGAACTACTAAGAAATGTTAAAAATGCTAAACCTACATATAAGGACAGTATGAAAGGCAACAAGTTACTATGAAAAAACTGATGTGATGAGATGATGTGCATATTTTAATACAGAAAAAGGAAATTTGTTCAGTAGATGTCATTCTGTCTATTTGCATGCTAAAAATCGGGTGGATGAAAATCCTCTTTTTTTTAATCAAAACTCCTGACCAAATTTTGCAAATCTCCTGATCTGTCATAAGCTTACCTCTCTGCTCTGTCACATGTATGTGCAAGCATCATTTACTTTCTAAAATGTTATGTCACTAACATGCTGAATTTACTGCATTTGGGAAAATAGAATGACACTATGAATCACAAATGCAGTAAATTCAGCATTTTAGTGACATAAAAGTTTAGAAAGTAATTGATACTCAATACATGAATGAATAAAGACCTTGTCTGACCAGGCATTTGATTTTTGGGTGTTACTGATGAAAATAATAAGAGGAAACTGTTGGTAGAAATTGTATATCAAATGAAACAATAAAGTGAAATTTTACTCCACACCATATTGTCCTTGCAAACTTGTATAATTACAAGACTTTTGCTAAAATATTCAACTCTTTACATGAAACAGAAGCATAGTCAAATGTAAATCCATGCTGCTGTAATTTGGCTATCTTGCTCAAACTGCTCACCAGGTGGTGCTCTTGTCTCTTGAAATGCCACAGCCATCATAAGTTGATTTCTGCTGATTTCTTGCATAAATGCAGTAGTATTGTTTACTTACATTTGGAGAGCAGTTTACTATCTTGCTCTGTTCCAATCCAATATGCATATAAGACCTGCATATAAGCAACAGTCTCAGCCTGCCCAGAATTGATCTGTGTAGAAACTTTATAGATATCAGTCTGGGAAGAAAAAAAAGTGGCAAAAAATGTACCCCTGTGAAGATCATTTACATCAAGCAGATACTTATTAATCTTGCCCCTTTAAAAGTGGTGGCATCATTGAGATTACGATGTCATAATATGCATTGCATCAAAAATGATGTCAGGCTAATATACAAATAAATTATTCTTACGGTAATTTTCCCAAGTAATGTAAGTTTTACTTTTGTATGCGTTAAATGTGTGAACTTGCTTGGTTTGTTTTGATTATTAATTTGGATTTACCATAAACAGTGCTAAAATCGCTGTCTAGCACTCCAGAATTTGAGGCATATCATATTTGTTTCACTTTGTTTTGTTTTTTTCTGGTCTGTCTCGAGTTAAACAAGGGATGGGTCTGGACCTTCTTCTGAAACAATACAATTAATCCATGATATTCATCAGAAAATGGACCATTGTAGATGAATGTTTCCATAGAGTATATTATTAAACACTTTTCATGTACATTATTTGTGACAGACAATATTATACATACCCCACAATCATCTAAATGATAGAAAGTCAGTCAAATTGAAGATATCCACAGCAAACTAAAGTTGCTTGGCTGTAACACATCACTGTAATCTCATATAGACTGCATTGATATCCACATGACCAAATGACCAATCAGATTACTGGCAAAAATACACTCTGATGACAGAGTCAATGACCTATTCCTACTTTGTCCATGCCATGTTAGCACCACCATATTTGCTAAACTGAAGTTGTGACAGCACTGGTCTACTTCATTTTTTTTCCCCAGACTCTGGTTTGGCTTTCCATTGCATAGGGATGAAAACTGATACATACCAATTGACCTGCCTGTGACTGGCCAGGGTTATAAGTATCAAATATATGTACAACTTTACACATTTAAAACTAGATATTTCACTTAAGATACATAATCCAGACTAGCATATTTTGCTGTATTAGTGTGAAAATATCTTAATCATTCTTTGTCTGCCCAAACCTAAAGTAAACTTATTTTATGACATTACATATGACTGACATACAACCATTTATATGTCAAATATGAGTGAAATGTTAGATTCATTTTTGTACATGTTTTCTGCATCAAAAGAGAAGGAGGGGATGGAAAGGAATAAAGTTAGTGAAGTTGCAAAGAGAGAAAATGAAAGGGAGCATAGAGGAGAGTTTCTGTCAAGATGGAAAGAGGTGCACAGGTGACTTGATTTTGGTGATGATTACTGACTGTTCTCTTCAAAGATTTGTGCTAAAACAAGGATTTCCTTTGACCCAAGGGCCCATGTCCCTGACACAGCAATCAGCTGCCTAGATGTACATGTTTTTTGACCCCCTTAGGTCTCCAGAAGGCATACAATTGTGATAGGATTCCTTTTTTTGTGTATCTAAAGACATCCAATGATGTTGGGCATATAAGTGCTGTTTGTTTCTGGTGTGCAGAGTGTGGAAAGACAACTCTTTAGTTAATGGAAATACTAAATTTGCAGTTTTCTGCATTTACCCAACACATGACAAACCCATATCATGTACATGCTGTGGCAGGGAGGATTGCTCAGGGGAAAAAGCAAACATTACTGATTCTGCTTGAAATGCAGATACAGAAAATCTCTGTGCAATACAACATTAAATATCTATATATTTGTTTTTATTGTATACTGAAGATACAAAAATTGTGTTAAATTGTTGTATTTCATGAAGTATATATAGCTCGGAACATATTTAATTCTTACACTAGGGCTGGGACTCCGTGATTTGGTTGGGGACTTCTGCTACTCTTCCTAAACTACCTGGAGGATTGCCATGGAAATTTACACCATTTTGAAAATATTATCACTACTTCTCCTAAATGAATGGTCATATCAGCATAGGATTTTCACTGAATGATTTCTTATGATGTCCAGTTGGTTGTAAATGAAAATGGTGCTAATCTGACTTCCAATATGGCTCACAATGTTATGTTGAAAATGTTATTGCTGCTTCTCCTAGATGGCTAGTCATATCATTATTGTGCTTTGACCAAAAGACATATTTTGATGTCTAGTTGGTCCTAAATGAAAATAGAGCCAAGCTGATATCCACTATGGCCACCATGGCAGCCATATTGAAAATCTTGTTATCATACCAACATGCAGTTACTCCAGAAGATTTTGTATGATGTCTTGTTGGTCCCAAATGAAAATGGTGCCAATCTGACATCGAATATGTCCACCACAGCAGCTAATTTGAAGTCTTGTTATTGCTGAAGAATGTCAGGGATGATTTCAACACTCAGCAGTTAGAAAGAAGAAATGGTCTGATCTTGAATTCCTGGAGATTCTTTTTGGTCAATATAGAGCAACAGTCACTTTGAGGGACTTTTGTTTATTTAATATTATTCTATGGTTAAGACTAGTCATTGGTGATCAGCGAGTATTCATTGAATGTTTAGATAATGATTTTGAGATATTTTATGCAAGAAGTAAATGGTGAAATAAATAATATGAATAGATTTCATTTTTATAAGTGCAAAAAAGATGATTTTACACATCAAACATATTAGGGGTTACTTACTTAGGAAATATGATAACTATGTTAAGAACAGGGAATTTACCACTTTGAGCAAATATCAGAAGATATGAGCATATTTGTTATGAAGATAGAATATGCCATTGATATAATACTGAAATGAAAAATGAATGGAGCAGTAAAAGTGACAGCATATTAAATTTATCTTGTTTGAAATATCATTTTTAGTTTACCTGTGGATGTGCACATTATACACCTTTATAATGGAAAACCATGTACACTTGGACCTATTACTTTCTTACATTGTTTTAGTGACACACTTACAGTATCCAAGTACTTCACTATCAAAACATGGTCTACAAGTGTTTGTAAAGAATGATGGCATGCTCCTCATGGAGAGAGAAATTATTGCCATATGTAACAAGTCCACTTAACTGGATCATTTGGCATCCAAGTAACTACTGATCTCCCCAAGCACACCTTGCAACATCTTCTTGATAACGTGTCATCTTCAAATTTAAGGCCTACAGGTGCACGTTGATACAAGAATCCACCTTTGCTGGAAGCAAATACCTATACAGAACAGGAAAATGACTTGAACATCGATCATCTAGACCTCATCAAAGCAGATTGCATACAGTTAGTGTGACAAGATCATTGTATGTTGTATTGTGATGTATGTCTGTGAGGTTTCTGTGGAGGGATATGTATCATTAGAAAGCTTTAATGTGATAATTACAGTTTTATTCTGGAAGTCAGAACTACTTCCAACATGGCCACCACAGATGTAGACATGGTTTCCATCAGCAGCCATATGAACATTCTTCAGTCCATTAAATGCTCAGCAGTAGAACTGAATCACTTTTTCAGGCACATCGTGGATCACCAGCAGTCTGCCTCAACAGATTTTATGCTTAGCCATCCAGGAAATTATACAGAAGCACCATAGTCCAGCATATGACAAAGAAGTTTCGACCACAGTCAGCTGATGCAGACCCTGGGGGTTTTACCAGAAATATTATCTCATCAGCACTTTGTGCACCAACAGACATCATGCATTGGATATATGTATGAAGCCCATGTGACTATCTCATAAAATTGTCAATGCTTACATTGGTATTTTCTATGATTACCATAATATTTACGAATTCAGGCAGCAACCACTCTGCATTATTACAAGATCAAGGTGAACTGGATGAAGCAGCTCACCAGCCAGGGAGTGAAGGCCAGAAAACCAATCATCCTCATCAACACTTTCTTAATTATTTATGTGAATACTAGAACATGGTTTTGACACTATTGTGCATCAAACTCAGTTATCTATAAAAGAATGCAAAAATATCTTACTGTTGTAAATCAGTTATTTATATTAAAAAGGTTTCATGCCTTTTCTCAATACCCAAACTACCAAGTTAGCCCTACAGGCATCAGAGAAGGTGCTTTTTCTGTATGTGGCGAGAGAACTATGACATTACTGACTTTAATCTTCAGTGGATTCAAAATTCCACAGCACAAAGCAAATACCTTGGTCCTTCAATGGTCACAGAATACTTAGAATAATTTAGACTCAGAAAAATGCAAGCTTTCTCACTAGAAGAGCTTTTGCTGACAACATCAAACAGTTTCTTAACAAATGAGTATGCAAAATGAGCCTTGCTCCAATTACTAGGCCAATTCAATTTTCCTACCCATGTTATTCTACCATGATATGTGTCTATCTCATCTCATCTAGCTATATCTACTAACGTCTGGGAATATCATCATATGCATTTAGATGCAAATTCTGTAGAGGACTTCTGTGCCATCAATTTCTAGCTAAATGGAATGGCATTTCTAATTTTTATAACTGACAGTTCACACTATTATCCAAACTACAATTATTCATGGATGTTTCATCCACAGTGGATATGGGGGTTAATTCAAAACTCACTGGTTTGCATGGGATGAAGACTCAGAACAGTTTTTTTTGCTGTGGAGAATGACTTCTCTATGGCATTCAGACAATTCTATTATATTCCACTGGGTAGAGAAGGGAGAGGCAAACAGGTAGTAGTATTATTGTATGACAGTATGACCTCAGTCAATATCATTCGAAAGGGGGATAGCAAAATACATTCATATAATAAAGTTAATGCATAGTTTGACATGATGTGCAGTATCTCATGGCTTTCATTTTCCTGCCAAATACATTGCTGGAGCCTAAAACAATGTAGATATGCTTTATCTCACCTCCAGTTTGTGAAATGCATGGCGTTGGGTCTAGAAGAATACATTGAGCCCTGCAAATGATATCCACTCTGCACAGACCCATCCGTTTGGAAGTCTCATGGACTGGGACAAAGATGTGAACATGTTGTGGAAACAGGCTTTAAGTACTTCCACTCATATAGTCAACAACATCTGATTCAGTGTCTTCAGGAATTTAATATTGATGAGTATGCAGTATCTGCCATCTAGTAGAGAAGACACACTAGTTCACTTTGTTACACATTGCCATAGAGTGCCATGTTGAAGCATTCTAAAATAAAGAGGTACCTTTGTGGCATTAGGTTCAAATACAGTTTTTGCCTGCTGGCATACAATCACCTTTCACTATGGACTTAATAATCTCATAGTAATCACAAGGTCTCAAGGTTCGGGTAGAGACTGTGCCAACCTATTACATATACTTACTTAACAAACATTTGTTCAACTCCTAAGACTAGGGTATTCCAGTCATATGCAGATCTCTTGTTATTAATTGTCCACATCATAACCTCTTTGGGTTTTCTGCAATGTGGTGAATTCACTGTTATTTATAGTTTCAATCCAACTAATCATCTCTGCATTTGAGACCTGTACTTCCAACCAGAAACTGCTTTTCTCACCTTAAAATCTTATAAATTAGACCCTTTCATCAACAGTGTGTCTAGGCCATACCACAGGTTGATAGATTCACCATTTCTCTGCATTGAAAATTGTATGCAGTAAGGAGACAATGGTCATTATCCACACAACCCACTATTCAATTACTGTTATAGGTGAAGCACTTATCAGGAGATGTTTCTTTTACTCACATGAGACTGGTCTTATGCAGGCTGAGCAATGAACACTTGCCAGTATGCTGAGCATTCTTTCCACATAGGCAACTTCAGCAGCTTCAATACACCAGGAGATCATATGTTCAATACTGGATCAATGGTCATCAAGCTGTTACAGCAGGTATGTATACAGTTCTCAAAATGCTGTTCAGGTACAGAGAGCAAGGACCGTAGTAGTGGTAAACAATGACACAAGAGATGATGTTTGCAGTTGACATACGAGGACAAAGAGATCGTTGTTCACATTGTCCTTCACTTAAAGGAGTATTCTCTGTGGATGCAGTTTCAACAGTCTGCACTTGTGCTTGTGCAGTCATCTGGAATTGGCATTTCATAGTAAATTTCTCTGCATTAGTTATGTGCATGTGCTTCATTAATACAAGTTTTTATTAAGTAGCTTTATATGCATATTTGTATGCAATTTATGGAGGTGCTCATCAGTGGATTCCCTGGGGCTTTATGTGTGATCATTTGTTAAATATGGCAAGTTAAAAAAATTCCATAGCATTCATTGGCAGAATGTGTTTCATGTTGTTGTCACAATTCTTGTTTCTTCTTATGGATCCATCCCTTCCCAAGTCCATGATTTATGCTGTCACAGGATGTGTTAATTGCAGTGTTCCACTCAGTTTGGTTTTGTGTCTTATGGCACAACAGCACAGGTGGGTTGTTTGGTGCTGAGGCAGTTGTAAGTGGTGTGCCTTGCCCAGGGATACACCATGAAGGCTGACTCAGACAGATCTAATGATAGGATTTAAACCCACATCCTTTTGGTCACAAGTCCAACACACTGACCATGAGCCACCTTGGCTACTGTCTCCTTTAGTTGCATATTGCAACATGTGGGAGGCAGTATCAGGCCTATTCTACATCACTGTGCCCAAAGGGGGATTCATATGCAAATATTTAAATGTGCACCTTACTTTTCTTTCTCCTACATATCCTTGGTTTTCTTTGCATTCCTAGAACATTCATTTCATACCCAAACTAATTTTGCTATCAATTATGCATAACATAGTAGGACTTGCATCAGTTGTGGTGATATTAAGTAAATTGATCATTATTCTATCTCTTTGTGTTTGTAGGACCGTTAACAAAAGAGCTTTTTGCGGCATGCATGGAAACATCCTAAGACATCTTTCTCAAGGACAGGATATATATTTCATAGGTACATTTAAATGCACTTGAGACTATCATGAAGATTATACACCTAATTCATAACTGATACTATTACTTTCTTGTTTTGGTAAAATTACTGCAGAGACACTAGTATAGAGCAGCCAGCATTGCTCTGCTTGTGTTGGAGCAGAATTTGCATCCTTTCTTATATTATTGTAGGTCTGAACTTAGTAGGCATTTTTGTTTTATTTCCATTGAGCATTTTTTGGTGTCATGACTGGTTTTCATATCCTTGTACTTACATTCCATGACATTCTAGAACTTTGTTATTATATATTTTTTTTCAACTATGGACTACTATACATGCAGTCATTGAAAAGTCAAAAAAAAAGCGTATTCACCATATAGTATTTCATTAAAAATATGGACAATTGTTTATTCCAGTTATCTAGAGAAAGAGATCACAGTATGGCCTGCACTGAGATGTATCTACAATATCTACAGACAGCATCTTCCATTGTCAACATGTTTTATACATGTAACCTGACAACTTGAGTTTTATTAATATGACTAATATTCATTATGTCATGGTACACTCTAGGCTTCCTGGCTCTCTACGTCGTTTGCTTGTTGAGGACTACAGCTGCTACACATCTGTTCACTTTAAGTTCCAAAGTTTATGTCAACACTTTAGTATGTATTCAAACTATCGTATTTTGGTGTGTATAATGCACACTGGTGTATAAACGTGTACCCTGAATTTGACCCAGAATGAGGGGAAAAAACGTAGTTCTGCCATATAATGCACATGTGATATAATACATTTTAAAATCTTAATAATTTCGCTCCATTTTGTAGTGACAACAGTTGGCCATTTTGGACAGTGCACAGATCATCATTTGTTACACAATGTTTGAATTCTTTACAATAAACTAGCGCATGACCGTTTCTCTGGTCTTTTCTGTCAGTACACGGCACCCGATTATAACCAATACTTTTTTTTTTTTTACAGATATTGTAAAAGAAAGAATGAAAAAGTGGCAAACTGTAAAGTATATCTTTCCAAATTTATGGTTGGCCCTTTATAGGGCCATTTTAATGGTTCACTTTATTGATGGAGTTAAGTCTATTGCATCAAATCCCTCAAATTCCTCTTCATCGTCATCACTCTAAAAAAGTCACCATATGTCCTTGTCGGTCATCATTCCTGGCGATTGATCGAATACAAGATGCTATGTGAAAGTACAGGTCCAGTATTTACACTTATTTGGATTATCATGACACTTCTAAAATATATCTCAGTGCCCTAGATAGAATTATCCAAGACAATACTTCATAATTATGTATGGCACATCAAAACTTTTGCCGGTGCTGATTACCTTTAAAAACATCATGCTGAGTCAATTAAATATTACTCACTCTATTGTAAGAAAGAATGATCAAATGCTGTGGTTTAAGATCAGAAACAAAACAATGAACCAAACTTATTTTCTGAAGAAAAGTAAATAAATTGCAAGTTTACCTAGACAAAGCATTGTAACTATGTTCAGCACTGGCGCTGATTACCGCGAAAAGATCACACTGAGTCATTGAAGCATTGATCACTGTATAGTCGCAATGATATATCAAATACTATGATTTAAGATGAGAAATAAAACAAAGAATCAAGGTTATTTTCTGAAGAAAAGTAAATAAATTGGAAGTTACCTAGACAAAGCATTGTAACTATGTTTAGCACATCCAAGCTTAGCCAGCGCTGATTACTGTGAAAAGATCACACCGAGTCAATGAAGCATGATCACTGTATAGTTACAAAAATATATCAAATACTATGATTTAAGATGAGAAATAAAATAAAGAACCAAGCTTATTTTCTAAAGAAAAAAAGAAAAAAAAAAAAGAATGTTTTCTGACTTCATACATTAATTGATTATTTTGTTTCACGATGTGTCAGTGTTACCGTAACAGACTAAACATAGTCAGGAAAAAGATGTCCACTAAATGTACTTCTGATGAGAAAATTAACACTGCTTTAATTCTAATATTAGTTTTCAATTCAAACAAGAATAAATGATGAAAACAATAATTCGATCCAGTTATCAAATATTGAACCTTTACAGGTGCGGTAATCTTATATTAGCACCACTGATAACCTTGAAAAGACCACACTGAGTCAGTGAAGCATTGGTCACTGTATAGTCACAAAGAAATATAAAATACTGTCATTTAAGATGACAAATAAAAATAAGAACTAAATTTATTTTCCAAAGGAAAAAAAAATGAATGTTTTCCAACTTCATACATTAATTGATTATTTTGTTTCACAATATGTCAGTGTTACCGTAACAGACGAACCTTAGTCGCAAAAAATATGTCTCCTAAAGGTGCCTCTGATGAGAACATTAACACTGCTTGAATTATAAATATTATATTTCAGTTCAACCAAGAATAAATGAAGACAAAATGTATTATATCCACATTTATGGAATACTGAACATTAATGGTACAGGTACGGTAATCATATTTGTTCTGCTGCAATGCGGTACTTTGCACAGGTTTAGAACAACAAGTTACCAATCATTATGTACATGTTTTTCCGGTCGAGGCACAGAACAAAATGCTACTCAGTGATGTGAAATGAAATGAGTATATTAGCATAAGCAATCAAAGAATAAGACTATCAAGGTTTGTAAGGATTATTTATTTCTTTAATAAGGCTAGTACCGGTTAACAATTTAATTACAAAGCAACGTTTAACTGATTCAATATTTCACAAAGAGTGAATGCGACACATGTAGGCAGTTATAGTGTCTTCATCCTTTCGTCAGATTGACCTGGAAAAAAACTTTTTTTTAATAGTTTTTCTATAAAATGCGCACCCGTGACTTAAAATAAGAAAATTATGTGAAAAAAGTGAGCGTTATACACAGCTAATTACGGTAAACCCATTGAATGGAGTCTACACAGCTACTGCTGTCATCCATAACTTTAGTTGACCATCCCAGTTCTTACTGGGCACCTTAGGTTGCCACTGAAGATACCTTAGCAAGGTTTATCCATAACATTCTGTTGGAGTTTCACAGCCCCACTGTGATGTTTTGTACAACCCTGTTGTGCCCACTAAGTTACCACTGAATCACTCACTGACAGACTGAACTGAAATGCATCTTTAGCAGCAGACAGTCCCCCTAGGCCAAACATGCATATTTTGCTATGAAGTTAACTAGAGTTGGTTTTTGTTATGTATAAATTATTGCTTATGCACATTGTTTAAGCATAGATTATACACAACAATGCATGACCAAATGGTTATAATGTTTGTGTAGGTTGGAATGTTACAATTAGTCTGTATTAATAATATTCATGACCTTATATTAATAGATCAATTGTCAACCATTTTAAAGTGGCTTCAGCAGTCACATGCAGCATCTTTGTTTTGGAGTAGTGAGAGTGACAGCATGTTAAATTTATCTTTACCACTGCCATTCCCATTGCAACTGCTACAGTAATCAATGAACTTGGGATTGCCATTGCAACTAAATGTTGCTTTCTCTAACAATAAAAAGCTAATCAATCACATTATTCCATTCCATTTTATTCACTCAAGAATCTAACATTTCTGGGAGAAACCCCTGTTCACAGCCCAACTGTGGCCTTTTTGAAACCCTGTTTTGCCCATTCAGTTACTGCTGAATCACTCACTGACAGAATGAAGAGGACATTGACTTCATTCCTTTCCACTTTATTTGCACAAGAATTGAATGTAACAACTATACTGTATATTCAAACTAAAACCATTGAATGGAGTCCACACAGTTACCGCTGTCATCCCCAGCTTTCATTGGCCATCCCAGTTCTCACTGGGCCCGTTCAGTTGCCGCTGAGGATACTTTGGTCAAGGATTATACATAACATTCTGCCAGTGAGTTTCACAGCCTTGCTGTGATGTTTTGTACCTGTTGTACCTATTAAGTTACTGCCGATTCACTCGCTGACAGAATACACGAAAATTCATCAGTAGCAGCAGATGTCCCTCTAGGCCAAACATGCAAGTTTTATTACATATAAAAAGTTACCTCAAGCTGGTTATTGTGTATAAACCAGTTTTAATACAGTCATCTGAGTTAAATTCACTATACTTTACCAAGGCACACTTTCTTCCCAAGTCAAACTCGGAGCTTCTGTAGGATTTTGAAAATGAAAGTCCAGAACTACATTTTTCCAAAAACTGAGAGTCCAATTTATAGAAAACTGTAGACAAATGGTAAAAACTGAGGGTTCAGGACCAGAAACTAGAGGACATGGAGCAGAGACTCTCTTTACTGCGAATTCTGCAACTACATTGTATTCAAAATAGTCTGCAGGAAACGTGTATGCTGTAGTTTCATGATATACTGAGAAAACCAGTGTTACATTTCTGGCCTCCATAATATAGCAAGAATCAGCTTTTGGAAAAGTTTTAAGATCATTAATTGATTCCACAAGTAACTAAACTGAATTTGCTATTTAGGATAAGAGCTACAAGAGTTGATTAATAGCAGTAATTGATGTTAGAAGGGTGAATGGAAATACAGTTTTCCACATATCAAAATTAGGATATACAAAGCTTCACAAATTTACAGAATGCAATTTTTGTTTTAATACCTAATCTGCAAATGAAGTTGCTTGTGTGTGTGTGTTGGGGGGGGGGGGGTTACAAGTCAGCTTGTCTGTCTGTCCATCATACTGTTGGTTAATAAAATCTCCTGAATCGTTTGGAGTTTGTCTGATAAGCATCACAAGAGTTACCCCCATTTTTATTGCACATTTTGTCAGTCTGTCCGCCCATCACACAATTCTCTGGTTAATATCTCCTGAATTATTTGAGATATCTTCATAAAACTCTGTATGCATTTGTATCAACACAAGAGTTTGTGTCTCATATAAGATTCAGATTTGTCACAATAGTACTCAGAGAATTTGATTACAAATTGTGTCCTTTCATCTGTTTGTCACACTAGTCTCATTTGAACCATTTGAGATATCTTTATGAAACTTCATATGTATTTGTATCATGAGATGAGATTATGTCCAGTATCAGATTTGGCTTTGTCAGATTAGTACTTTTAGAGTTGTCTCATACCTGCCAACCTTCCAGCCACTGTTTTTTATTTTGAGACTCAAAACATGTTTTGTGGTCCCAAGGTAGGGGTGGGTGGGTCAGTATGCATGATCCAAATAAGCAGTGTTGTACAATCGAGAATAAGTTATTGGCTCATAAAAGCTGATAGAAAATGACTGGAAATTCTGAAAATAAAATGTTTTCTTTGAAGCATTTAATACACTTCTCAACCAAAGAAATAGCTGGTAGGCTTAGCATATTTATAGATTATCAACACACACACATACATGTACATGTACTCATATAGTCACAACCACACAGACATTAAATAAAGTTTTTGTCTTTGAACTCCATTAGACAATGGAATACAGTATTAAGCTGTAGTTTAAGACCTTGCTGCTCTCAACAGTTCATTGGAGGGGTTGTGTTGATGCAAGTGTCATTAATGTTCATCTTTGCACTCATTTGAGTTGAATAGTACCGTTTAAACTTCCCTAAAGACCATGCTGAATTTTTCTCACTTTTGAAAATGATCTTTCTGCATCTGCCCTGATGCAGGGTGGTTATACTTTGTGGACAGATGTCATATACTCCAGAATGACTGATGACAATATGCAGTATGTGCAAAGTATAAAATTCTCCCTCTGACTCCTGCACTTCACAAAGTCAAGCTCTGTTAACAAGGAGTTCTAAAAATTAGTTTTGCAGGGCTTTTCTTGCTTTGCAGATGGCTCATCCTTCACTTCATCACACCAGCATTTTAACATTTTGCCCTCAAAGTGAATCACACTTCCACACTGCTCCTAACTTTACCGTGATTCCAGCTACTTAAATAATCACATTTTGCATCTAATGTATGGAGCAAAATCTGACTTGAAAGAAATGTTGCCACTGATCATAAACTAGGAAATAAATCTGTAATAAAGGTAGCTTTACTTGTGTAAAACAATAAAATAATGGGCTCTCCTACAGCAATGCTCAAAGGTCTACTAAACACAAAATAACTCTAGCTATTGTCATTCAAGTAATCTGTAGATCTGTGGTTATTAATCTCTAATTAACTGTATAAACTGGACTATGATGATAGTTTTCCATGAGTATTAAGCCTGAAGATACATGTATGTGAATCATGACAGTTTACTGTTTAAGCATGCTGCAAGTTATGGGCATATATTGCAGTGTCAAGAAGGGTCTATCTCACTCTCTCTGGTTTTAATAAGATTTACTGGAAATCATGTTTTTGAAAACACAACAACATCAGGGGTAGGTTTGTGAGTTAAAAATTGTGTTGTTTGTGTGACAATCCATAATATGGCAGTTATATCATCTCCTCAAGTTTGAAAATTGTATTTACACTTCATATCTCCTTCACTGTTTGGGGTATCTTCATGAACTTGTTATGCATTTGTATCATGACCAGGTTATGCCCCATTCAAGATTTGACTTTGTCAGATTTTTTTTTAGTTATCTCGCATGTTTGAAAACTGTATTTACACTTCAATTCTTATTGACTGTTTGAACTATCTTTATGAAACTTTCTATGCTCTTGTATCATTACTAGATGATGTGTTTTGTATAAGAATGGGTTGTTTCTGAGAAGCATTTTAAGAGTTATCCCCTTTTAAAAATTGTGTCCATACATCTCCTTGTCAGATTCTTGACCATTAATATTTTCTGAACCATTTGCAAAATCTTCCTGAAGTTTGGTATGCACTTATATCATGACAAGAGGATATCATAACCTTTTTTATGATATTCCATTGTTTTTGTCTGCAGGAATATATGCTGTACCACAAGACATGTGTGCTGTCCAGTATGCCAGAGCTATTTTTGATTACAGCAGAAAATCTGTACTGGGAAAATCCCTGACAGAGATCCACTTCATAGACAAACTCCCAAATCTTGTGAAGCTGATGCAGGATACATTCAGAACCATGATTAAGAATGGGACGGTACCAAACTATAACATACAGAACTATGTTACTTCTTCATCAAGATATCAGAGACAACAATCAAAGGAGACTGGATGGAAGGGACGTGGAATACAAGATATTCCATAGCCATGACTTTGTTTAGTGCCAGTAAGTATACATACAATAAAACATTTTGGTGAAAGACACTTTGAAGTGAGCATTACTTTAATTTTTAAAAAATGCAAGTCATATGATGAAAAAAACCCCCAAAACGTCCATTTCCTCCCCTCCCCCCCCCCCCTAGAAATTCTTCAGTAAAAGTCATAGGTGCCTGCTTTCCACAGTCAACAGCCAGTTGTTTCCCAACTAAACAATGGTTTCATGCTACTTTAGGCAGTCACTCCAGCATATCTTGACTGTGCAAATGAAGTGTTTGTTTTCCCAAGATAGGTTTTATTTGGGTTAAGACATGTCATGTGAATTGATGTGTAAACATGCTTTATCTTGCTTATATTCACCATTCTCAGGTCAGTCTGTCAGTGTAACTTTAAATGTTATTTTTGGAATTGAACAAAGTGACAATATTTCTTAGAAAATTTATTGCTGGGGTAAGTACTTGAGGTAAGTTTTGTCATTCTTATAGAGTACATAATAATAGTTTGGAGATCAAGATCGTGATAAGTTCTTCCTGTATATGTTTATAATGCAATAAATTAAATTGATCTTTCAAATACTGCTCAGTAGTATCAGAAAAGTGGACTGTAATTGTTGCAAGTAAACACAGAACTACTAAAGCATGAAAATAGTAATGAAAAGTCTGTATAAATATGTATTCACAAAATGCATTGTGGTCCACAAAAAACAGATTGTCATAATGTGCTGCTATGTCAAAATTTACATGCGAGAGCTTCATAAAATACCCATCCTGTTTACGATAAAAATGTTAACAGGCATTTAATCATTAGGTTACTATTTTTTTTACCAAGAATAAATAATGGACCAATATTACTGTCACTATTTCATGCAAAATATTCTGTTGATTCAGAATTTTTAAGGAATGCCATGCCAGATTCTGGAAGTTCACAGAACAGAGGACTAAACAGTGAGGGGTCTACCTGTACAGGTGATTTTTGAAATCACTTAAATGGGTTATTTTTATGAAAATATGAGACGTTAATATGATAAAATCAGTTAAATAGGTGACTTTGACTTTGAGTTTATTACCGAACATTTGATAAGGAGGCATAATCAAATGAATTTCTTTGACTTGCTCTCGTCATAAACATATTTTTGTGTCCTAGTTTTAATTGGAAAATAGCTTTGACAAATGATTTTCAGCATTTTAATATTCTTTGCTGAGGTTCATAAATTGTTTTTCACATATCGGGCTAGGTGTTGGAGAAGGAAGCAGTCTGGACATTTGTAAGGCGGTAAATAAAGTTTACCACCTCCTTCCCTGGGACTTGTGTCTGAAGTCTTTGGGCTTTGATGACAAAGAGATTCTCTACAGTCTGGAGAGACTCTTGAAGACAGCATCGCACCCAGACTTTCTGTAGATCCCACATTCTACAATGGTCGGGATAGCTTACACAGAAGTTTTCCCAGGGACAAGAGTTTGCCAGGCAGCAGAAGGTGTGGTCTGTCCCCCAATTGTGCCTCGATCACTGGTTTCTGATCCAGTTATAGAGTCCACTCGCTGGCTTCACCCCTTAAGCCGCCCCCTTGGATGCAAGGGGATCACAAATGGGGACTTTGGCTGGGACCTGGGCTCATCTCCCAGTCAAAATCAAGGAGGCATTGGAGCTTAATACCTATACTATTATCATGATACCTTCACATGCTGACCAGATTTTTCCAGCCTCCTTCAGTCTCTTGAAGGAGGAATCATTGTCTCCAGTGGCACTACAGCAGTAGCTGCAGGCTGTAGCAAAAATATTGAGACCTTCGCTTTCTATGTCCATGGCACTCTGTGGAGCTGCTCCACCTCCACAGGGATGCTGCATTGGAGATGTCAAGATGGAGATGCTCTTTAGAGACCTTGTCCCCTCTGTAACGTCTCTGGATTTGTGGGATCAACAACACTGGCCCTTTGCAGCTGCTCAAGACCTGTCAAAGCAATTCAAGAGTCGCACTCATCCTGACCACCCTTTGGGACCTTTTCCCAAATTGTTCAAGCAGGCCCAGCCCCAGCAGTCCCAAAAGCAGCCTAAATTCAATGCTCCCTCTTGCCAATCATTTGCTTGATGAGGCAGCCGGAAAGGTCAAGGGAGAGAGTCTTAGGCCTTCTCCTCAAAGAGGAAGGGGATTGACACCAGGAACTCGCACCCTCTCCTGCCATGTCTTCCTCTTTCCAGCTTATCAGTAGGTTGTCATCTAGCTCTTTTTTCAGGGGTTTAGTTGGACATCACAAATGAGGTGTGGGTCCTTTCTACTCTGAAGGATGGTTATCGGATTAGTTTCTGGGAACATCCTCCACTATCATGGACCACCGTCTTCTTTCACCAGTCCAAACTGGTGCATTTGAGGTAAGA